>JAPMOR010013083.1:528588-649217 GCA_026543865.1 Argiope aurantia
GATTCCATATTTGCCATTCTGAACATGATTGGCTATTCTGGTCATGTGATTCACTGATGTTTGTTAGATGAATCTTCTTTCAGTGAGATTAATCTTACAACACATTTTATTTACCATTCTTCAATAATTTAAAGTTTCTCTTAACATTTTCATTAATTCCATTAATTTCAAACAAAATATTAAGGTACTATACATTTTTTATTGGTACGACCAGAGTTTAATCCCCTACTTGGCACAATTTTCAAAAATCGCCAACTCGTCAACAACGATCTTGTACAGTGTTTTGTGAAATGTAGAAAATCGAGGGAGCAGATGTCCAATCATAGCACATAATAAAATCTAAAGATAATAGGTTTGTCAGTCTGGAGGTTGCCAGCGTTGGCGCGTTATCGCAACTTGGCGAAGAAGGGGGTTAAACTCCCGTTCAACCTTTTTATTTATGATTTCAATGAAATCTAAGTACGCTTCTATAATAATTTCCGATACTTTGATTATTTCTTAAAGATGTTTTCTAAAGTGAGTAATTTGATTGTAAATATTATATGGTAATAAGTGGTTAGATTCAAATCTTGGTATCATCGCCAAACTTGATTTTCTTCGATAATTCGCCAAATTTATTATGAGACTTAGCTTTGTAATTACATTTTAATATTTAAAATAATAACGAAAGGCAGTCAAACAGTTATATAATTCTAATCACTGATCCAACTTCACGAATTTTTATTTCATATGAAATCTTATGAAATGGTTTGCTTGTTCTCATCCACCCTCCATTTTAGAAAGAAATCGAAAAAACATTATATGTTTTGTTCATTTTCTGTGAAGAAAACTTGCGGGTAGAGCTCCCCAGCCACAATCTATATGCATATTGCGAACATTTTTGATGACATCTAAATACTCAAAAATGGGCGGCCATCCTGTTGTTCTCCATTTCAAGATGTATGCCAAAATAAAACTTTGGCATGCCCTTAACTTCAACGACTGAACCAAATCCGCCAAATTTTGTTGGCAAAAATTTATTTCTTGAATTTGAAGCATTATTAACCAAGGAGAAATAGATTAACAAGACTAAACTAATTTCATTACTTCAGTATTTACTATACACAACTGGGTACTTCGGGATTATCCTGTTGACCATTTTCGCCAACCCGATATTATCGCCAAAAGGTAGATTTGCGCCAGTAACTGCAAATTACTTTTCATTACAATGGCGCCAAAAGTTTGGCGCCTTTTCGCGAGCATTGGCAGGTCGACGGGATAATCCTAAAAACAGGCTGCTATATCCTTTGATTCCAGGCCCACTATAATTCCATTTATGAATAACTGAAACTTTTGTTACTGGATTTAATACATTAATAAAATATGAATATGAACATATAATAATAACACATTTTAAATTAATCATATACATTCACATTTCCGTCATGCTTATAATTAATCAAAAACATTCAAAATATTTTCAATCCAAACAGCAATCATATTTAAAATTAATCGAAAATACATTCAAAATAATCTTTCCGTTGCACTGAGTAAACGTCAGTGAATCACATGACCAGAACAGCCAATCATGTTCAAGATGGCAAATATGGAATCGAAAGATATAGCCGCTTGTGTATGTAATGAAATATCGTCTGCATTTATTTTTTGCTACTTATTCATTTTAACTCTTGTCAGAATACAACAAATAGACTTTAAAAAAAACATGGTTTTGTTGATATGATAAACTCTTGCAAACATGTATTTATTTTTATTAAGTAAATTTAAAATTTCATTTTGAAGATTTTGAAAGGTAGTACGTTTTGTGTTTGACTTAAAATGGATTCAACAGGAAAATATTACTTAGGACTACAGGAAAATCATCTTAACACTAAGGAATGAAGGTAAAACACTTCGAGCATTTATAGATTGGAAGAACTCACTCTTCTATCCAAAGAATGATCAATAATTATATCATCCAAATCTGTTGTCTCAAAACCACGTAGTGGTCGCTCATCTAAGCTGATTTTACCAGAAAAGAGACACATCCTTAAATCCGTACGTTTAAATTCAAAAATTACTGCATCTCAAATAGTAACTGATATTAGAGAAATATTTTTAAAATCTCTTCAAGAAGACATTATACGGAAAATACTGTAAAAGGCTGACTATCAAGGTTATGTAACTCGTAGAAAGCCATACATTTCTGCTATCAAATAGCAAAAAAGTTTAAATTTTGCCAATGAGTTTGTACATAAACTTTCTAAGTTTGGGAGAAAAGTAATATTCTGTGATGAAAGTATGTTTTGTATCTTTAGCATCAAAGGACATAAACTGGTGTGGAAAAAATAAGGTATGGCTTTTGAGAAGCAAAATCTTGTGCCTACAATTAAACATGGTAGAGGTGAAGTGATGATTTCGGAGTGTATAACAGCAAGGGGAGTAGGTCGATTAAGTTCTATAGAATCCAGATTAGATCATATTGGATACCTGAATACGTATATTAAAAGAAAATATGAAACAGAGCGCACAAGATTTGAACTTTGGTGATGACTTTTGGTTTCAATAAGAAAATGATCCAAAACACACTGCCCACAATGAAAAGCTCTGGCTGTTGTGCAATATCAAAAATAAACCAGGATCCACAATTATCAGACTTAAACCCCATCGAACATTTATGGGACTTATTCGAACGCAAGATTCGGCAATACAACATAACATCGAAAGATATGCTGAAAAGAGTGATTATGATGGATTGGAATAATATTTCGTCTGAGAAAACCACCAAGCTAGTCCAAATTATACTTAAACGATTGATAGAGATTCTTAGACAGAAACATCATCTAACCAGTATTAAAGTTTAATTGACAGTCCATGGAAGTTACTTTTTGAAGACTTGCTTCATCTGTACAGAAATTATTTTCTGGTAACTTTTTGTGAAATTTAAAATTATTGTTAGAATTATTTTTACAATGTGTGTTATATTTCTGATATTGTTATTGATATTTAATGAATTATTCAAGGAATACTTTAAATAAAAATTAAATTAATATTGTCACCATAATTGAT
Organism: Argiope aurantia; assembly: GCA_026543865.1. Lineage (NCBI taxonomy): Eukaryota > Metazoa > Arthropoda > Arachnida > Araneae > Araneidae > Argiope > Argiope aurantia. Next base: position 531,634 of record JAPMOR010013083.1, read on the forward strand.
TTTTATTCATCAGGATGTTTTTAGAGAATCTAGAATCTTTTTCTCTACTCCTTAGAATGTTTGCTGTGCGTTCGTACGTAGACATTTTCTGACAAGTGTATATTGTCATGGTTGTTTAAAAAAGAGCGCGCAAGCAAGTATTGTTGTTGATCTCAAGACATATCAATTTGAAAACATTTAATGTTTGGAAAAGACTGAAAATTTTGAATTTATTTATCAATATAAATTTTATTGATTTAATTTATATTTATTTTATTTTAATTAGGGTGGTTAGTTGATCGTCGATTTCAAAAGTATTTTCATTCAGCAGAATATGATGCCTCAATCCCTTACTATCATCACTTTAAAACTCCACAGTTTGTAAAATTTAAAAGAGAAATTATAAGTTATAAATTTTAAATCCACCATCATGTTTATTATGAAATATATAATGGCTTTTTACAGTTTTATTTGAAGAATGATTAATTTGCTCAAAATCTTTTCGTTTTACCTCTACACTTCTAACAGATAATAACCATCTTTGTAAGCCTGATACTTGTTAAATTTGACACCGAGGAAATATGTATTGTCGCTGGTATAGATGGAAGTCTAAAGAGCATTTCACCACAGGTAGGGATTGCAATATCGGACCAAAAGTTCAATCCCGGTATTCGGTATTTTTTAGATCTTAATACCGGAGTACCGGTTTTAATACCGGTAGCAGAAATTTCCTAAAAAGAAAGAAAACACATATATTTCTATGTTTTGTTTGTCAGTTTTATTAGAGAGTGTAAATATCACAAAAAATAATTTGTAATTTATAAAATTATAACAGTGTATAAAAAATCACAAAAAAAGTAAAGGAATATCTTATTTATTTAAATCATAAAAAAGTGCAAATATCACTATCAGTCTGTGGTACTATTACAAATTTTTGAAATGTGATCTTAAAAAATATAATGCATCAATTGTACATCAATGGTCAAAACGCTCTTTCGGCATCTACGCTAGTACTGTTAGCAATGCGCTATATACTTTTTCCAAGTATTTACCCCTAAATCTCTCGTGTTCAAATAAACCGATTTCTCGTCGAATAGTTTTGGATATAGCTGATTTCTATATTATATTTTCATTCGTTGAATATTTTTTATTTGTCGCTAATTCTAACTTTTGTTCAAGAGACGATTCCTTTCACTATCGACATTAGTGTCATCATAATCTTCGATAACTGAACCGAATTCTTCTGAATGTGGATAGGTTTGTGGGTAAAAAATTTTAAGAAAATTTACTACAAACTTGATCAGATTTGAATTGGTTAGTCTCTTTTCTTCTTTTGCATTTTCATTTTTAAATCATTATAATTATGCAAATACCGTAAGATATTTTCTATTTCGGCATGCCTTTCTTCTATGCGATTTTTCAATGTAATATATAATTCTTCAGATAGTGATGTGTGCTGTTCTTTCAGTGACTGCAACATGAAATTTATTGTTGCATTAGCTGTTAATAAATTAGAATCTTTCCGACATAATGCCTCAACAGCCAGTTTTATTGGATGTAGAGCTGATACAATTCTGGATATTAAGTCGAATTCACTTTGTGAAAAATTAATTTGCAGGTTTAAGTCGATTATTGCTTTTTGGATTGGAATTTAAGTTTTAAAAATCGTTCCATTATTAGGAGTGAACTATTCCAACGTGTTTTAGAATCTAATATTAATATATATTTTTGTAATATGGCATTTGTTGTAGGGGAACGTTTAAATACCTTAACATTTTTTTCGAACTTCATAAATTATAGGAAGGAATTCTTGATGGGTTAATATTTCATCCTCAATAGTAATATCTTCTTCAACAATTACATTGTCATTATCTTCATTGTCAATATCACTCTCACTCTCAAAGTTGGAATCCGAAATTTCTATATCCACAGTATTTAGATTCTTCTGATCTTTATTTTTTTGGTATAATACATCTATTACTCCTACTTGAATTCCATGAGCATAGCACAATTGCTAATTTGCACCAATCAACTTTCCAACTTTTTTCATAACTATTGCTCCATCAGTCGTTATGGATACAATATCTTCTTTCGGGGATAATCCATGTTTCGCTAATTTAGATTTAAGCACTTCTACACATTTTTCGGCTAACGTACTTCCCGAGACATGTATAAGTACTATATTCCAAAATTCTTTTTCTGAATGAATATTTATATTTAAATAGCGTCTATTTCTTACACTTGTTCATTCATCAAATGTAAGACTAAATTTTTCACCATTTACTTTTAATGTACTTTGATTATACGATACAACTTTGTATTCACAATCTAATTCATTTCGCCTGTTAGGGAGACATAAAAATTAAAACGCATACTATTTTGCTGTGTTGGCGATCCCTAAACATATAGTGGAGACAATTTTAAAAATTTATAGTAAATACCGAAAAAACGGTATTTAAACTTATGAATACCGATATTACAAAATTGTACAAATAGTTCAAAATACCGGTATTCGGTATCCCGGTATTGTAATCCCTAACCACAGGCATTGCTCTCGTCTTCTGACTACACCTGAAATTTATAAAATCTGTTCCAAAAGAAATCCTTGGATTAATTCAAAGAATCAAATTAATTTAACTAAATTATATTTTTTCCATTCGTTTTCACCACTTATCGTATCTTTTTTAGATAAGACTAAAAAGACATGAGAATACTGAACTTTACAATCGTAATGGGAGGGGGGGGGAGTTTTTTTAAAGGCATTTTGAAGAGTTAAGTTTTTATATTATAAAGCAGTGGATCCCAGCTCACTGCGGGATTCCTGGAAACGAAGCTGCCGACTTTTTGGCCGAAAGGGATGCAAGAGTCCTCCAGAGACCTTTGAAAAGCCTCTCATTTCATTTAGTCAAACTCCTGATGAAAAGAAGATGTACCTCCAAGATAAAGCAGAGAGCACCATGTGATTCTGCCGGTGAGACATGGGCTTCACTGCTTGAGGATACACAGTTGATCCAAAATTTTCCACAGATGTGGCACTTTTCCGCCTTACCAGGCCATGACTGCCCACGTACTTGTATTGGCTTGGGCTTTGTGACCTTCTCTTATGTCCTCTGTGAGGACAACATCAAATTTTTGGTGCTACACATCTTGACTCGTGCTCTGCACTTGTATTTTTAAACTGTAAAGTTCAGAAATATTGGAAGGCTAGAGATCTCTTGGCATCATAGCCAATCTTTTGGGCATTTGTAATAAATAAATTTTGTAAAACACAATAATTTAAAATCGTTATCGTTAAATCCATCTTTCAATTTTTTTTTTTTTTCAATAGAAGAATCAGACTATTCAATATAAAAAGGGAAAACTATTGAATTACTTTCTATTTATTACAATTCTATATTCTATTTTTTTTTTCAATATAATTCACATTCAATATTCTGTAACTATTTTCTATTGAATATAACGGTCATTATTTAACAAGTATAACCAAGACATATTAAAAGAAAAGCAATATCCTTATACAATCATTTAGTTTTCTGTAGATGCTTTAATTAAATCATCAGTTCTCAACTTTTTCACTTAATATCTAACTTGGGTATCAAAGAGTGATATTAATTTCAGTTGAATTTTAGAAATTTAAATAATTTATGTAAAAATATATTTGGAATTATACATAAGTGAAATAAAATATATGGAAAGAAGAAACTATTGCTCATATCAAGAAATTATAATTGAAAACTTCGAAATGAAACAAGATCATTTTGTGATTAGCCTTTTAAGTCTAGAAAGTACTTGAAAGAATTGCTTCAATCATTTTTACTTTCTCGTATACGAAGTATAGAGAAAGTATAGCAATCGTTAAAAAAAAAAAAAAAAAATTCCAACTCGAGATTTTGTCTAATTTATACGTTTCAGATTTCCCGGAGTTCGAAAGACATATTTTTGAGAAATATTAGTCTGTCTGTCTGTGTGCAAAGAAATCTCAAAAACACTTTAAGCTAGATCGATGAAATTTGGTATACAGACTTAAAATTTGTAGATTCAGAGGAAGTCCGTCTGTCAAGCTGTTCGAATATGTTAGCACACGATAACTACAAACGAAAAGAGCTAGATAGATGAAATTCTGAACACAGGCTTAACATCTATAGTGTAGTATAGTCAAATTTTGAGCCAAATTAAACTGCATTTGAACTGTTTGTCAGTCTGTCCTTTCAGAAACATGTAAACTCGATAACTCAAAACTACAATGACTTAAATATATCAAAATTAGTATGGGATTTTGTAATTACAAAGATAGTTTTGTGTCAAATTTTTGTTTCAATCAGTTGGGAAAAACGCGTCTAAACACAAATGTGATTTTCAGATACTATTAATCAATTGCCAGAAATTAATCGTCAAAAAACTCTCCAAGGATCCATCACACGATACAGTAAAAATGCTAAATTCACACCAAAGTTTAGTATTTCGTAACTATTGTACACCAATACCATGCAAGGCGTTCACTGGGATAACATCTTTATTAAAGAATATGCGAAAAAGTTGGGAAGACCAACCCCACTGGTTATATCTTTCTGAAACGACAGATTTTCCTTACGGAATTCAAAAGGATGCGATAAGTTTAATTCCAATTACAAACACTAGAAAGTAATAAGAGGTAGAAACTAGTTTTTAAATTTTTATTTAGATTACTTTAAAATATTCTGTGGAATCATTTTTCTCTCAAAATATTCAAAAATAGAATTGAAAATCTGCTAAACAGAAAAAATTGAAAAATTCACTATAGATTTAAGCACCACCTCTAACGTCATAAACAAATTCTAAGCAATTGAATTTGAATTGATTGGAAATAATTTATCGAATTACTCAAAAAGCAAACAATTTATTGATGTGTTTTTCAATTTTTGAAGGTAGTTTATTTTTGTATGAAAAGAACAGCATATTTTCTTATTTTTGTTTTGATAATTATAATTAGTCTTAATCATTTAATCTTGATAAAATTTAATTAGTTTATTACCGTGTCTCCTCTCCCGAGAATCAAGAATCACAATATTTATAACCTTTCAAATCTGTTGTTCGGTAATGATCCATAAGAAACAATCTCCCCACCCACCCAGGAGCTGTTGGCTTATCAAAATATCTGGTGACCTTGGTGGCTGGACCGGTTCTAGAGTTCAAGCGAAAGTTCCAAATAGAATTCTTGTGACATTTGAAGCCAAAGAAGAAGAAGAAAAAAAAAAAAAAAAAAAATCCTGAAAGGTGAAGTGAAGCAATGGGAGGGAATTCCAAATCTGTCATGAAAAGTGTTTAGAAATGTTCTAGACCGCATATCAGGGGAATTCCTGCCGTTTTCAAACCAAGCGATAATCTTGGTACCTCTACAGGAAGAGGGAGAGGAGCAAGGAGGTTCTAAAAGGCCCAGGTGCCAGATTAAAGTGGCAAAATATGACATATATTAATTTTCAAAGTCAGATATAATTTTAAGAAAACATCTCAGACTTATTTCGGATTGCTATGCCACTGAAAAAAACATATCAAAAAGTCACCTAAATTCTGCTGCCATTTATCTTTGTTACGTCTCTATATCGTATTTATTGCAATGAACATTTTTGGTTTAAAATGTGTGATACTTCGGAAAAAAAAAGTAAACAGAACAAAATAACATGACATTAAACATACCATACTGTTTAATGTCATAATAATCTTTGTAAGTATACTCCCAAATGTTGCAGAGAGATTAATAGTGACAAAGGTTTGGTTGCGAGATCAGAAGGTTTCTAGGTTCGATACTTGCTTCCACCGAAAAACAGTCATTGGAAAAGAAAAAAATAATTTGTGGATGATAAATAGGTAGTGGTTAGATGCCCCTTACGCTAGTGCTTCACGGAAACTTGGAGTAGGTAAGGCCGGCTAAGGTGTCGCCCTCGCCATCTGAACACGATTCAAAATCACTAGGACCATCCCAAAATATTCTCAGTGTTGCTCCGAAATTGGTTATAAATGTTACTAAAATAAAAGGTCAGCTAATTAAGAATCAGATGTATATTGCCAAATTGTGAAACAATTTTTTTTTAATTTTATTTTCAATACTGCAAATATAATAAACATCGAAACTTCATTAGATATAATGAAATCGTGTAATTATATGACAATGAAGCATTTTTTTAACCGTTTATTCGCCTTGTATATCACGAATTCAATAAAAACCAGTGAGGGTTTCCCCAAAACTTTCTTGCACATTCTCTAAAATACTTGTCACTCCAGAGAAAGCCTTGAATGGCACTGGCGTACAATAGTTACAAAATGCTATCCTTTGACGTGAAGTTAGCATTTTTTCTGAATCTATTATGTGATCTTTGACGAGATTCTTGGCGATTAATCCCTCGCACGTGGTTAATAGCAGTTGAAAATCGAATTAGTGCTTTAGACACGTTTTTCTCAACCGATTTAAACAAAAATTTGACATAGTCACAAAATTCCATACCAAATTTGACATATTTGAGTCACTGCGTTTTTGAATTATCGCATTTAACATGTTTTCGAAAATATTGACCGAGCTACAGCCAATCCCTTATTGGTCTTGACTCAAAATTTGACAGATGTTATAGATGTTAAATCTGTGTGCCGAATCTTATCTATCTAGCTGCCTTCGTTTTGTAGTTATCGTGTTAACTTATAAAATCTGCTCAGGACTTCCTCTGAACAGATTTTATTCAAAATGTGATGGAAATTGGCAAATTTGGTGTAAAGACCGAATTTATATCGTCTAGTTCAAAGCATTTTTGAATTATCTTTGTCATAGTCAGACGAACATTTTCTAAAAATGTTCTAATGCTTTTCGAACTCAGGGAGGTAGGTCTAAAATGAAGAGATTCGTCAAAATCTCTAGTTCAATAATATATTCGTCAAAATTAATATACTTTTTCTATAACATGTACAGGAGAAAGTAAAAATAGAGGTGTCCACTTCTGCCCAAAACATTGAAAAATGCAAGTTTTGCCAAACAAACAACTGATTAACATTATTGATGCCTCCTGGTACAATAGAAGGAGAATATTTCATACTGACCTCCATCTTCGATCTGTTTCGGAATTTATCAGAAGAACGCCAACTAAGTTCTTAGGAAAAATACCTCAGATTTGCAATGGGCTGCTACAAAGACTAGTTTATGATCCTGCTAAGCCCAGCTCAAGAAAAAGGCCCAGAGTTGCAATCGATAACATTTCTTTAAATTTCCCGTATGTTAAAAGACCATAAATTTCTAGCACCATTGCCAATCTGAAAGATAAAAGTTTTTCAAAATTATTTCTATTTCGGGCCTAAATATCTACGATGAGCTACAAATGCAGGGGGGGGGTCAGATTTTTTTTCAAAATAAACAAGCAAAATAATTAAATAAACCAGCCCTCAATAATAAAACATGAACAACGTAATTACATTAAATTTCCCCATAAATAATTAAAATATTATTGTTACATATGGTACTTTACAAGTTCGTTGACGAGCTGTCAGCGATTTAAGCCAAGTGTTCTTCTGAGGGCAAAGGCCCCTGAGCATCTAAGGGCAGAAGTCTGACTTCTAGCTCATATAAAGACGACACTCACACACTCGCGTGCACAACCCCTTTTTATAGGGGGGAGGGTTCTTTCACACGCCTCACAGGGTAGAGAACAACTATGCCGAACCAGGACTCGAACCCGGGACGTTTAGATCACGGGAAGACGCGCTACACCTAGGCCAGGTCGCCGGTATTAAAATATTATTTTCATTAAGTTAAAGAGATAAAATAAATAAATAAAAATATCAAATTTCATAACATTAGAGCTTTATGTACTCGTCTAAACTAGGACGATTTATTTTATTCTTCCCTTGAACTTACCAACTATAATCGTTATTCCAAATTATGATGTGGAAGTGCTCGTGTCTATGTTGAAGCATCGCGCAACTCTAAAAGAATCACTATGTTGCCATTTTTCATTGACAGTTTTGTTTGCTTACTTTTTTCAGGATCAAAGAGTATAGAAAGAAAAGAAATCATTGTAAAATTAGCCTCAAAATTCTGAACTTTAGCATTGTATAAACAACAGTTTTTGAAATTATATACAAATCCCCTATTTTTCTGCGAAAATACAAATACCAGAAGTGAACTTTCTAGCAGGATAGAATTTGACATACATCAAGAAAGAAGATCCATATCAACCTTACCAACCAATACTTAACGTAAAAGTATGACTGAATTTCTTCAACATAAGACAGCGACAGGGGTCTCTCAAAACCTTCTAGTCTATACTCTCTAATAAAGGGACTATTCCTCACCCCCTCCCTCATAAAATTGAGGCTCATAAATCCGTGAATGCTTTGCAAGGCGATGAACAATATATAAGAAATATTGATCATAAACATGAATTTAGCATTTTTACCGAATCTATCTAGAAGGAACAACAAATACACCCACTCATCTTTATTGTTAGAAGAGATTAGGGATGTAGCCGTAATGTGTAAATGTCTTAAAAAGATTATATGCATAAATTATTCCTTCCAAAGAAAATATTAATTAAATCATTGATATAACATTGCATCGCTTAAAGAAATGGATTTATATTAATACATAAAGGAGCACATAAATTCAGGACTGGATTATCAAATAAGCATGTGTCTAGGACCGCCGATACATATGCTTATCTGCCACAGATATGAACTGCCTTTTCAATATTTTCTAATTACAATACATTCCCAAGTATTCGACCTAATGTGGCGAAGAGCGAGCCGGATATGCTGGAGTTCTATGAATTCATTTCTTTGTCCACCAATACCAGAAAACAAAGTTTTTATACCGAAACGCACTATTATAATAAGTATTTTCTCACTTCATATTGAGTACTAAGCTCTCCATTTATCTCTGTGGACGCAGCCGCGGCCAGATGAATCATAGAAGCAGTTGCCGTTAAAATGTCGAGTTAAAATAGAAGGCTCTGTACTGGTAGTTTATATATGTATAATACTGTACTGCATGTTTTAAGAATTTATTAGAGAAAGATTAAGTTAAGGATATAAGCTTTTCAAAGTTTAACATAAATTCTGTAATGCCCAACTTAAATGCAGGAAACACAAATAAAACATTAACATAAATCGTAGGCCTAATTCTTAAGAAAATTGGGACAAACTGATTTCATTTTTTATTGATAAATAATTACATAGATATGAAAAGATAATACAAAGATAAAAGTCAAAACTTGCAGTTGTAGGTTTTGATAAAGTACTTAATAGACACTTTGCCTTTCACGTTTAATTACGTTGAAAGAAAACTAGGCCGGATACTCGGGAGTGTGCTTTATATTAATTTTATGCATTCATTTAATTTACAAGATACTTATTTTACATTCAATCTCAATCATAATTAACATTAAATTATGTGTTGAGTAAATACAAAATATTATTCAAATATTCTGACAAATTTTATAAATCGAACATTGTTTAATTTTTTTAAAAAATAAATATAGTGTTTAAGACTTTACAAAAATATTTCTCTAATTAAACAGTATTGAAATTGAGTTCCATTTTTTTTTCTCTCTCTCTCTCTTTACTGTTTAGTTTAAAATTATTTTATTGAAAAATATTGACACCAATTCTCTCAAAAAGCCTCACAATTAAATGATCTGTCAAATTATCAGAATTTTCTACATAAAACTGCTTACATTAGTAAGAGCCTTTCAAAATTATCTGATGTAGAAGCCAAAGATCTTTTAAAAGAAGGATGCTAAGACAATGTCTAAAGACTTAATCCAACCTTGCATCTGTGGAACAGATACATTTATCCTTGACTGCTACAAAATGATAAAGATGGGGACAATTTTCTTTTGAGCTACCATTATTTAATTATTATGTGTTGTTGTAGTTGTCAGTAATTAAAATGTCAGTAAGTGATAAATATGGAATACAAGCAGCATGATAATTATAAAATAGCATACCATATTAATCACCTTGAAAACAATCAAGAAAAAATGATTTAAAAAAAACCATACAATTCTCAAGGATCATCCAGTATTCAAAATTAATCAAATACATATGACATCCTTGAAATAAAAATTCTACATTTAAATTAAACTTTTTTGAAGACACCATAAGGGCTGGTTAAGCATTTATTATAAGAAAAATGAGCTAGCACAGAATGTGCTTATTACTTTCATGCTAGTTATGTGGGTAATTTTTCTAAAAATTATCTACCATTCATATCTACTATTTCTTTCTTTCATTATAATTTATTTTAATTCAGTATGTTAATTTACATTATTTTTCTGTTGATAAAAGTATTTGTTTTTTACAAAATTTGTCTGAGTTTTACCAATTTTTATTGATAATTTTTAAGAAAATCCTATATTTTGGCACTCTTAAATATTTTAGAATTTAATACAAAAAAGTATTTTCAAATATTGCTATTTTTTTCCAAGTTACAAAGAAAATATTTTACATTCAGATAGTAAACAATTTCTTTAAAAAAATACAGCAATGCTAAATTTTCAGTCAATATGTTTTGCCAAATATAAATAATGCTCCATATTTGTATTCCTTCTATCTATAAAATTTTATTTCCCTTTGAATGCCCATTAAGCCAGTCTGAAATGTGCATTTTATCCATTGGTGTAAGAAATAAAAACATTTGTTGGCCAACAATATCTCACTAATATGGAATGTCACTATATTCCAGATGAATCTTTTTGAAAAATAATGTAACATACTTCAATTTTTGAAGGGAAAAATATTATGCCAGCTAAATGAAGTGGTTTTTTCTATTGGAAAAAATTAGGGAAGGAAAAAAAAGATATATATAAAATAACACGCTTTTAATTCTGAAGTTTATCAAATGGTTTGTTAAAAATTTTGCAGATAATTTATGTCATTTAATTCTTGAACTAAAAAAGAAAAAATGTATTTCTACTCAATAATTTAATATTGATGTTCAAATGACAAATAAAACAAAATTTCAATTTCTTTTGTTTTCTGTCTTTTTTTTAACATTATGAAGCATTAAAAACAATTAATTGTATGTTATTTCTAAATCAACAGATTATTTATTCTCCAATTCTGAACTGAAAAAGATGTAACCAAATTTGGACAAAAAATATGTACTAAGTTTTGGTTACTTTATGTGATTTATTGCAAAAAAAATCTATCAAAATTTAGTATTTGAAAAAAAAAACATTAATGCATATATTATGCAAATATAAAAATCAGGATAATTATAAGCAAACTTAGAAATAAAAAAAAAAAGTTTTAGGGGGGGGGGGGGATCTGCCGAGAAATTAGAAATATTAAATTTAAAAAAAGTAATATTTTGGAAAAAAAAATCTTTTAAAACATAGTCACTTAAGTGACTATATAATAAAAGTGGAAAATAGTAATGTGTAAATTAAAAAATATAATTATAAAAATTTCAAGTACAGACCTTTTTTCTCTTTTTTTATAAGCTTGTGACTGGAGCACAATAAAATGATATGTGCAGTAAGGCATCTTTTATCATAGAATAAATAAGACAGAATTCAAATGCAATAACCTAATGATTATGGATCACCTAATATTCCTTTCCCAATCCCTTTCTTCTAAACTGATTTAATATATATATATATATATATATATATATATATATATATATATATATTAAATACTCAGCTTTAAAATTATTATTAAAAAATATCCTCTTCATTTATCTTAATTTCTTAACGAGCTTCTCGCATCCATAACTTATTAAAAATTACATTTTTTGAGTAATTTAACATTCTAATGTAGCATTTAATGCAAAAATTTTAATTACTAAACAGTAAAAGGACTATTCTTCCTTTTAGCAGTACATATTTTAGTTAGTGAGAAATATATTTACCTAGCTGATGAATCATAATGCCTCTAAGCATGCCATATAATTCCTTCATGCAATAAAAATCATAACAAAATCCATTAAATTACAATCTTCAGGTAATTCAAACATTTCCAATCCAACTTCATCTGTAATTTAATTTTTCTTTGGTCCTTGAATTTTCAATTATCTTATTGTTAAAATATTTTCTATAATATGAATCTATATTAGGCAATTTGAATTAGAAAATAAAAATTGATCTCTGAATTATTTTTACTATCTAGACATGTCAGTATTTTGTATTATTGGCAACTGAAAGTAAATTATTTCTTTAAAAGCCTTAATCCAATAATTTTACTCTCAATTCAATAACAATAAAAAAATCTTACTTCACATACAATAGTTTACTTTGTACTTCTATTGTACAACTGTTGCAGCCAAAGAGCTATATATTGTTTATTAATAAAAATTATTTTTTAAACAATTGTTATTACTTTATTTAAATTTCTTACTCCTAATATATTAATTACATAATACATATTAAAAATATTGAATATCGAAAATAAAACATTTGCTAAGATTTTTAGCTTTAAAATATTTGTTTTCACTTATTATATTTTTAAGATTTGTTTTTCTAACTTGAATTCTAGTTACAATTCCAGCTGCTTCAAAATAATTAAATTCCACAACCTTTCAAAGTATAATGTTAAAACTTTTTTTTTTTTTGCATCTTAAATATATCCAATAAAATAAGAAATATATCAATACAAAACTTTTATTTTTGTAATAGCCACATATTATTTTTGTAAAATAATATAAAGTCGATAACAAATGAAAAGTAGGTTAATAAATACAGAGTTTGTAAAAATACATTCAACAGTATTAAAAAACAAATGAAATCTATGAAAAAAGAATAAAATATTGTGTTGAAGAAGCATGAACAATTGCCATTATAGATTATTTATCTTTTTTTTTTTCAAACAAAGTAAAAGCTACAAGCATTAACAAAAAGTGTTTTAGTAACTGAAATGTTACTTGAAATAATTTCAAAAAATCAAACAAATTTAAACCAAAGGAATTTTAAAAATTCCTTGCAATGAAAATTTATAAAAAACTGAAGGGAAAAAAAAGCAAACATTTTAAAATTTTTTAAAGTGTAGGTGCTGTTCTTTCTTTTTCAGCAGTTCTTCGCTTTACATCCCAGTTATAAACTCTTGCCATATCTTAAAAACTGAATCAAGGAATCAATTTCTCTATTTTATACATCTTTTAATAATACACTATGAACAAATAAAAATAGAACTTACAATTAATTTTCACAAAGCTTTGAACAAATAAAATGTACACTAAAAGGGTTTGAGCAGTTAATGAAATATCAACTATATAGGCTTTAAAAAAAAAAAAGTTCAATCAAGAACTCTAAGTAGAAAAACATTACACAAGTACTCATATGCATAGAGAAATTACTGATGAATAAAAAGATGAGAATTTACACATTCAATGGATTTTAACAATGTTAAATAAATTTCAGCATTTCAAATAAAGAGTAATAAACTATATCCAGCATTGGCTGATATTTATTTATTTATTTTTCCTTATTAAAATCCTGTGGAGTCATTTTAAGTAATAAAATATATTTACCATTGTTTTGTCACTGAAATATTCCTGAAAATCTAATAATTTAATTCAGAAATCAAAAACAAAAAACATTTCATTATGCAATAATTGCATTTAATATCATTTTTTTTCCAGGCTCATGTGGTTTCTCTTTCCTTAACTCAGAACATGAAAAAACTTATGTTCATTCATTTAAAGGTCTTTCTGTGGCTCATTTGGGATAAGATAATGGCACATATAACATTCCAATGTTTTACTGTAAACAGTGAGAAATATATATATTCTGTGAAAATTTCTCTCACCACTCTGAGCAAACATTCCTTCATGTTTTAGTAGAAGTATGAAGACTCAGAAAACATTTCAACCTATCTTAGTTTTAATTTAACTGGCTGAAATATAGAAATTAAATTATACATTAACTGATTAATTTTGGAAACTCAATTGAGCAACTCAGTCCTGCCTTATTTAGAATGGAAAATTTGCCAGTATTTGTTATTCTAGATTTTGATTAGAAATTTTTTTTATCACACCATAATTTCATATTAAAGTTTTAAAACATAAGATTTAAATTTCATATGAATTGGTCCATTAGTAAAATTATTTAAGCAACTCAACTCAACTTTACTGTTAATGACTTAGTTGAGATGAGTTATTCTCAAATGTTGACTAGAGAAGATTGTATTCCGTCATATTTGTAATTTAATAAGTTGATAAACAATATGAAATATCACATCAAAGGACCTATTTTTTAATAAGCGTTGAAGTGAATTTGCGTCCAAATTGTTAAACAGAGGTAGATTCTTTAACCCCCTTCCCCTGCCAACATTTTTAGTGAGCCATTAAAAAATACCAAATTAAATCAAAATCACCTCAGTCATTCAGAAGGATGTTGGAATGTATTATATATACATAGATATGTTAGATGATCTACATCTTTCTTCTAGAGAAATATTTCAAATTTTAATACTGTTCCTTTGCCTTTCTGAAATTGTTTGAACTAAAATTACTCCCCCATGGATTGGACTTGAATGCCATTTCTTTTAAAAATACTGAATCAATTATAATTTTTAGATGCTGGGAATTTCTCATTTTCATTTTAGGTGTATTTATTTCTATAAACTTCCATTCTTTTAGATGTTTCTTTTTTTAGAGGAAAGATATTTAAATGAACTGCAGCTTAACATAATACAGTTTTTAGAATGCAAATTTTCAGATTTCAATTTCAAATTTTAATTATACATAGATATGTGATAATTTCCACCTTGAATGACTTCCCTAAATGAAGACACATAAATAAAATTTCAACATAGATAATAGTATATCTTTCATTAATGAAAATTCTAAATTATTAATTATTATTGTAAAATTATAATTTTCATTAGAATTGTCTCACTTTACACAAGCAATTTTTATCTGGAATTGAAAATTAGGATTCAATAGCATAACAATTATTTGAATGTAATTTTACATATTCTTATTTAGAACATCAATAGATAATGTGTGTATATATATATATATATTTCAAATGTGGTAGGCCTTGTAAGATTTGTTATTATGATTCTGTAGCAAGTAAGAATAGAGTAACAGATTGTATTTAGAATTTCTCTCCTCTTTCAGTGTAATAAGTTGCCAAAAAAAAAAAAGTATTAAAAATAATTTTGCCAAGAGACTTACTTTTGAGACTCTGAACTTTTTTCTCTTTTTTTTTTAGAAAATAGTAAATCAAATAAACTATATGTATATATCCTGTAAAGCAAAGTATAAGCATTTATAAAACCACGAAAAAGGATACTGACTTCTGTAGTGGTCAATTGATCACGTAAAAAGTCAAGATCGTTTTCTAACTGACTAAGATTTTTAGTAGCAGTCTGTAAGTTTTTTGATAATAAAGCTTCTGCATCCTCTAAAGTATATTCCAACATAACATTTGCCTGAATAATAAAAGAAAGAGAACAAATTATCAATCAAAGTATGATAACTAAATAAAGGGGGGGGGGAGAAAAGAAAGAAAATGAAACATACCCCTAGCCATAAACCAACTTTATTTGTAGGTGGCACTTTTGCTTTTACATAAAGATCATCACAAATCATAAATTGAGTATCAACAGTATCTTCTGTATCCTATTTCGATAAAAAATAAAAATATATATATTTACATCCATTGGTCTTCAGGAATTAAAATAGCAAAATTAAATCAATATAATATTTTAAATAGCAATTTAGGTTTAAAATTTCTTCTCGAGATGTTGGAAATAAATAAAGTAAATTATGTAATTTGTTTTACCATAAACTCAATACAACAAATATAACATTCCCAGAAAGAATTAATAACAGACTTTATAAAATTTGTCTTGGGAAAAATATAAGTAGTTAAAATTATTATTTCAACTATTCATGTACCTTGTCTAGATTACTTATTTTGCTATTTGAGTTATAATAAAAATTTATAACTTAGAGAAGCAAATAACATAAAATATTCAAATAAATGCTAATTGCCAAAAGATTCAAGAATTTATTTCATTAAGAACAATACTTACTTGTTTAGCTTTAAGTAATTTTAACATATCTAGTGATGTTTTGATATCAGGGATCTGACGTTTCAATCTAAAAATAAAAATCATACAAAATTTCATTAGTGACTTTTTTCCTTTAAAAAAAAAAAAGTTTTTTAAAAAAGATTTCTTTTACACAGAATTTTAAATAAAAGTTATTCTTTAAAAGAAACAAAATTCAAGGTATTTTTTTACAAGCCTATATTTAAGTATAAAATAAGATAAGAATTAATCTTCTAAATAGACCAATCTGTTATTTTTCCATGGTCGGTTTCAGAATTAGTATTCATACTTATTTTTTATATATATTTGGTGCAACATGACCTTTTTTTAGCCCATAAAATCCCCAAAATTCAATTTATATTTATCTCCAAATTTTCTTAAAACATCATGGGCTTTTAAACAAAAAAAAATTAGTTAAAATTCATAGTAATTTTAAAAACTCCCATATTTTCAAAACACATTTCTCAGAGGCAAATGACATTCATGGATAAAAATAATTCATTGCTTAAAACAATTGTTCTGGATGATTTTTACTTGACTCAATGTGCCATGTTCATTCAAAGATCAGCAGGACACGGGATGGGGGATTTAGTATATTTATAATAAAGTTCCATTTTAAAGCGGCACTGGGGCTATTTAGCAATGGATTTCCTAATTATGAATTGTGGTAGATGGTGAGGATACTTCAGCTGTATCTTGCCCAAAAAACTCAGACTACATCATTGGGAGAAAATTCGGTCACAATGGATTTTACATTCATCAGATTCTCTTTCCTCAACAAAGACATTATCACCAAGTCAGAGTGGCACAGCGCACATGGAAGGAAAACCATATTACAGAGAAACTTCATACATACTGCAATTTACTAACACAATAACTAACTATACAAGTTTTTATACTGATTAGCTGGTGAAACTTCAAAAAAGTCGTTTAATTTTTCCCTCAGAATTCACAATTGTTCATTTTATTGTATTTTTTAGTGTATCAATTCATTTTCAATCAACATAATATTGATTATTTCCATTTTTTATTGTAAAAAAAATCATGAATTTGTATTTTGGGAATGGTATAAATGATGAGACAGAAGACTTTTATTTGTCATAATTTTTTTTTATTTCTTCTCAATCTCTGTTACGAAGAGTAGTAATATATTCAGAATTAAAATCAAAATTAACCTTCCTTAATATAGTTTAATGCTTTTCATATGCTGTTAAATATAAAATTTAAATTTAAAACTAGTTTACACACTTCCAAATATCAGGAAATTCTTTTTAAAAAATTCCTCTTGGCAAGGGAAGGCAAAGGTAGATTCCTATACATTTAAGTTACTATCTAACAACACAAATTGTTGATGCTAGAAGCAGTTAAAATTAGGGTTAGAAAAATCATTTTTCAGCTCCTAACTTCTAAGATATTACAATTATAGAAAAACTTTAAATACAAAAGTTGTTTGTCTTAATGACATGCTAATTTGGCTAACTGTATTTACTTTTCTATCTTCAGTATTAAGAAAGCTAGATGTGCCATTTAAGAACTTGTCTGAGATTCTTACATTTCTAATAACATATTCCAAACCAGTTAAAATCTAAACAAAATTATTCTAGTTATCCTTGTTCACAAGATAACATGGACAAAGCATTGCATGCATATTTTATATACATATAATAATTTTTTAATGTAGAGTGGTTTGGAGTTCTAGGGACCATGATTGGTAAAGAATTGAAGACATTTTTCCAAAGTCTTGTCATGAAAACCACTGTAATAGATAGTCTTCCTATAGGAATCTACCTAAAGGTGCTGGTTATAAATGTGCAAACTTTACATAAAATTCATTTTCTTCCTTACTAAAAACAAACAAATATATTTTCTCAAAGTATAACATCTATCATAATGTGTTCTAAATATAATAACCATACTGTAAAACATGGGATCTTTGCATATTTTACAACATAAGGTTTGTTGTTCTCCAAATGTAATGTGGTTGTTCAAGAGGTAATAAAAAAAATCCATCAAAAATTATTTTCTTTAATGCATTTATAAAATACTATTCATCTCTTCTTTTTTCCTCAACCTATTCTTGCATTTTTAAACTTTGCTAGACAATTCCTTCCAAATTGTTTGATATTTTCATCTACCTATCACTTGCCATTATTTTATATCACAATAATCAGGGCTGTGTGGAAATTGCTATGAAACATATTAACATTTCATTATATATAATCAGTTTATCATTTAATCAAACAAAAAAAATTTGCTACACATGACCTGCTTATGTTCAAACTGAAAATGAGTTTTAATAATATAAATTTGTGAAAATATTAATAAATTGAAAGAAATATTAAGTAGCTTAATTATTTATTATTACTTCATGCCTTAATATTTACAAAACTTGTCAAAATGCCCTCAATAATTTAAAAGAAAACAATTTCCATATTTGAACAAATGTCTTTCAATTCATTATTTTCAAAATCGTAATCATCAATATACACTTCATATGTGCTTTTGATTTTTTTTGGATTAAAATAATATTTGATTAAAATGATTTAGAAAAAAAGCAGTACTCATTATGGAAAAAAGTGGATGTTATTTTTTTAGACATTGATTGATAAATATATTTCAGCAAAAAAAAAAAAAAAAAACCTGTCTTACAAATTTAAAAGTATTAAAGCAATTAAACAATTCAACTTCAAGTTATTTCACAATTAGCAATAAATAACAAGATTCTAAATGAATTCAAAGCGAATAGCTATGGCACTAGAACTTAGAATACTATCTTTTCTCATACGCTTTAGATTGTCATTTCTCGAAGAGGCATTTTTATTTCCACATAAATAAATAAATACATAGGTTTAGAATTGATTAATTATTTACCTATTGGTTACAAATTGAAATCCAAAAAATCAGTTATCACTCTTTTAAGAAAATCATTTGAATTATTAAACTAAATGACAGAAAGACAATATTTACGTTCGTTTCTTTCTAAAAAGATTCATTTCCATAAATTTATATTTGCTATGTTGCTCATCTAAGCGCTTTAGAACTAGTTCTGCATTTTCTTGATTTTCTTCTTGTCTCATAAAGTTATCAACATCTTCCTGAAAGTGTAAATATATAATTATATTTCAGTTTCCACAAAAATATGCAACAAATGAATGAAGTTAAAATTAGAAATTAGCATTATAGAATTAATCCCCAATAATATTTTAATGTTTTTAAATGCAAATGTAATCATTATATTCTCTGGAAGTAACGAATACAAAAAAATACACCGCATATACTTTCATGCATATAACAAAATGGGAGGGGGGAATAGATATGAAATACCATTTTCAGATTTTAAAAAAACTAAATGAGAAATTATAAAACCTTTGAGTTGCCAGTATTGTGACTTTCACTATCAAATTCTATATGATATATTACTTAAATTATACTCAATGATTCATAATGTTGACAAAGATATAGACACATTTAAACAGAACTGCAATGAATTTGAAAAACATTATGTCCATGTTATAGTCTCTGCATTTGAAATCATAACATTATATTATAAGGGATTTAATTAAATAAATCTTGGTGAAAATGCAGATTTTTTCATTCAATACTAACTTTGATATGTTGAGCTTATAATTATGTGTATCATCTGAAAATCAAACCAAATATCTCAGAAACAGAGAAAACCCGAAATTAGGAAAGCAATATATAACTAGTTCAGTACTTTCAGGCTGTTTATGAAGCTTACTGGGAATAGGCAACCAATACATAAAGAGGATAGATGACATATATTGGAACTTGATCATGATAATGATAAATATGATCCACAACTTGAATTATCATTTGTAGTAATAAATACTTATAATTATGTAAAGAAAACCCAAAGTAGCAACATCATTGGTGAATGGCATCACATGCATTTCTACATCTAATAGTATAGATATCTCAACAAGATAAGACAAATTTGATTTTATAATATAATTAATTACCCAGGATAAAATATTGATAAATCTTAAAACACATTTTTACTCTAAAATATCAAACATTTTAACAACCAAATTGTTTCCTAAGAATATTAGCTTTCCTAGTTATTAAACTTAATAATAATATGGAATGCATAACAATTAGCAGCTTAATCTTTGTTGTTTGATAAGGCAGAATAATATGAACCTGATAGAAATGAAAATTCATGAAAAAAGAAGAAATTGTCTTTTTCTATGCCTTATTTTGAAATTAAGCATTTTAAATATTTTGAGCTAAATATTTATCCATGGTAAAATAATAGCTTAGAAGAATTTAAAAATTTGCAATTATTCATATATATTGAATGAAAAAATGAATGAAAACTTTAATGATGATGAATGTTCCCTCATTATTGAGAGAATTGGTATGCAGAAAGTTTTTAATCTGGATCACTAAGAATACCATTTACCTGCAACATTTGATTTAATAATACAGCAAATTTTATTAAAGATTAATCAGTAATTTCTGTACCCCATGAGCAACTAATTATGTTTAAGTTAATATTAATTCATTTGTAAAAAATTGAGAAGATTCCCACTTTAATAAAACTGAAGTTAATGACACATCATATACTCAGCCATTATAGCTTTTGCCCATAAGGTTGAATAGTTTTAGATAATGCAGGTAAAAGAAACTAAACAAATTTTTAAAGTTGCAGGCAAGAATGCTCTGTATTATTTATGTAGTGCATTAAATATAAATTTATTTTTTACTAATATTCAGTTTGAAAAGTTATGTTTTTATACTTTTAATGTAATTTTTCTTTTGATAAATCCCAATATAGATTTATCAAAGCAAAATCATACATCACAATTTTCTTAAAATTTACTAGAATAGAATAAGTGCAACTTGCTGCTGCTAACTACTGGACAATTAAAGACAAGAATATTTAAAGAATTTCTATTGTTTATAAAAGATGAGAAAATCTGCTGATAACTAGCAACATTATTAATATATTATTAATGATCAATTGAAATTTAAACTCATTCATCAAAATACTCATTTGCATGCTTTTCCCAGTGTTAAAATTAAGATTAAAACAATGTTTCCACTGTACATAAATTCTGAAAAGGATTTTCATTTCTACTTTTATTTTGTGTATATACACATAATTAGTTTTGTCTTATTCAATTAAATTCACACTTTCCAGTCTTATCAAATAAGTAGGTGAAATTTAAAAATATATATATGACTTTCACATTAGTATTTAACAGCTTAAAAAAATCAATAATCTAAGCGAACAAGCTGCTTGCCAAAGTACAAACTAGTTTGCCATCATTGACAAGCATTAATATATTTACATGCTGAATAAAAAAATAAATAAAATGGGTGAGCAATCATTTATTTTATTTTATGTAAAAGATGGCAACACAGGAGAATCAAATATATAGCTGCGAATAACACCAAATTATAACTTTTAAAGACAATTGAGATGTCAAATGTTATTTTTTTTTCCTAGGTATATTAGACAGTTTGTTTGGTTTAGATTTAAGAGGTTAGATTTCTATCAATCTAAAAAATTAAATTATAGAATAATTTTGAAAAAGGATCAAGGCTAACCTTTTTATAATCTAGTAGTTTAGTTTTAGTTATATTAATGTCCCGTTTGAAGCAACACTAGGGCTATTTTGGGACGGACCTCGTAATTTTGAACCGCGGTCAGATGACGAGGACGACACCTGAGCTGGCGCCCCCGTCTCCACACCACACCAGCGGGAGGACTTTTGGTCAAGACGGATTTAACATGCAACAGACCCCCTTACACGACGGTTCTTTGGTGGAATCAGGTCTCGAGCCTGAAACCCTCCGGTTCCGAAGCCGAGGCCTTACCACCAGACCACCGCGGCCCATTTTAATCTAGTAATGTTTTATAGTTGATTTTCCTTTCTTGAATATATTATTCGCTTCTACATAATTATAAAATTGAGTGCAAGTCATTTTAAAGTTATAAAAATAAAATTGTTCACTTGTCTCTACTAACAACCTGTCACTTTTTGTACGACCATTGAGTTCGATTTATTTTGGATTGTTACAAAAAGTCCATTGTCAGCTGAAATGGCAACAAAATTCAACACAGCTTTATATTAGACATAGTTTCCGATTATTATATTTTGTATCACCAAACAACTTTAGTTATTTCTCTTCCAAGTTCAGTTTTATACTTGTTTTACAGGTTTTGGCTGGTATTATTATCCTTGAAATAATCTTTAAAGTATAAAAACTAGTTGACCAGAATCTCAGGGTTACTGATATTGATGTTTTTTACTCATAAACATACAATAGTAGTATATGCTAGTTACTTCTTGCAAAATTTAATAACCATCACCACAGCATTTGAAGTAAGCTGAATGACTCGTTCTGACAGCACTTTGGTAGAAACTATAATTGAGAGTCACAATGACTTAGGCTTCGGTACAAGCTTTACCATAAGAGTTAGGCTCAATAAAAAGTATAGAAATAGCAAGCACAACATTATTTACCATGGAAGAAAGAATCAATCACCAAAAAGGATGCTTCTTATCCTCATTTTTAAGGTGCCTCCTGCTGGAAGCAGAATTTAAAAAGAAAGCAGGATAAAAATGGGACAAATAATGAAGCAGGATTAGATAAGGAAATACAATGGCAATTTCATATATTTGGGACATATGGTAACCTTAAAAAAATACACTTAGTTCAAACATGGAAGTAAAATATACCTGTCCCATAATAAAGATGCAGGGCATTAACACATTAATGTAAATATTCCAATACACATACGTTTAAAAGAACTCCACACACATTAAAAATAAAAAAAAAATTTCATGAGATATTAACATTTTAATATTAGATTAAAATCACCTGAAATTTCTAAATGAATAGTTTATGGCAAATTAATCATAAATATAAACAGAATCAGTGAATGAATACTATTTTTGAAATTCAAAATTGTGTAAACATAAACTATGATTTTTGAAGCTATTTAAGTAATAATTATAGATACTGCAGTGGCTTCCTTAGGTAACCGATATCCTATAACATAACACATAGATTGATATTACTCCAAAATAAATAAAAAGTCCGCTATGATGAGGAAAAATAATATTTAGCAGTTACACGCTGATGCTACAAATATATATATATATATCATGCTATTTAAGAGAATTTGTACTAATGCTATGAGCAGAACATAGTATCACAGATTCAGGGATTTATTTCATATAATTAATTCAGATAATTCAAAATCACAATTAAACATATTTTAGCTTCCATCTATATATAATAATAAAATAAATTGCAATAATTGAAGAAGATTATACTTACAAGAAAAATCGCAGATGGAATTCCTAGGCTGTTTTTAGTCCCATCGCTTTTATTTGATTCGGTTGCTGTGCTCATTTTGTAAATAACGTTTTGAAAAAAAAGTGTTAGGCTTTAGTATTAATCAAAAAAGTTTTGAAATTTTTCCAGAAAAAAAAATCACACTACACCTCGCCGCTTAGAGAAAATATGGTTTCAGAGAAGAATCGTTACTGAAAGATACTTCAGACCTCTAGAAACTAAAGCCGATACGTAATAAAGGAAAACGCTAAACCAGTTTCATTGAAAATGTATGGCTACCTAAAAGGCGAAATTTTCGCTTAAGAGTGGAGTGTTTGCAGTAAGTGCTATAGGCAGACTTTCAATCGCAGGCGCCAACTATCATGAGGATCTTTAAAATTGCTGTTAGATAGCGCAGAGTTCGTTAAGGCAACCTTATTCACATAGTGCTATATACAGAAATATTAACAATTCCTACATGAAAGCTGAGGAAATGAATCACATCGATTTTATTTTTCTGACTTTTTAATGGTACTTAAAAATCCTTTCTTAACTTTAATTACATCTTCCTATTAATACAAAAAAAATTATTTCAGAAAATATAGATCTTGCTTTTTTCAGAATTATTAAATATTTTGTTCTATTAATTTAAAAATAATACAAAACACATAAGATTATATGAAAGAAATTTAAATTTAGACGTCTCTTCTGAAAATCTTTTTTTTTTCTATTTAATTATTATTTATGATAGAGGAGGGTTGTGGAGGATACTTCTTAAATTTAATTGGTTGGATGTCATAATGAACGGATGGATACATGCATGCTCTCGCCAAAGGGAGTCGGGCGAAAAATAGGTTTAAAAACCTGACAGATGTGCCGCATTATCAGTTTTCCATATTCTTTCGCTCATATCTGATTACTCCATATTTATTTAGTTTTAAATATCAAAAAATGCATAAGTTAATTATTTTAATTTTTTTCTGCTGTCTTCATCAGCTGTCTGCCATCGGTTTACAAAATATTCCAAGAATTGGTACTTATGAAAAAATATATGTTATTCGAAATTTGTTTCTATGATAACTGATCAATTTGTGTACATAAATTGTAGAAGCCAAGAATATCCCATTTTCACTTACGGGCATTTTTCTTTCCACTCCCTGATTAGAAGAAAATTGATTTTGCGTATTTTTAGTTTTTAAAAATTACTAAATCCAAATAGAATATGCGCAAAACAAGTTGGAAATTAATATAAAGTATTGAGGGGAAATAAGCATTTTTAAAATTTGATTTTATTTCTGAAATAAATTAGATATACTGTATTTTTCTTTCTATTATTATTACTTAAAAACCATTTCATAAGTTTATTTGAACAAATTATTTGGAAGTATCAATACAAATTCTTATTTTATTACAATTATCATTAATATGTAATATGGGAAAGTTTAGAGGCTGTTTTCTAATATTTTGTAAATTAAATTACAATATTGACATTCCATGAAAGAATAAATATTCAATTAAAATTATTTTCAACAGTTTTAGAATTAAAATAAAATACAATTATGCTACTATGCATCATTTTATAGATTAATTTTAAGTTCTATAATAATTAAGTTTTTATGTTCCTATCAAAATTCTTACCCTACCTAAACAAAAATACATTATTCTTATATTTGCAATACACTTGAATACATAATTAGAAGTTTGGAAAACTTAGTAAATAAATATAAAGAACAGGAAATATAAATGTCAAATTTGTCCCTTCTTTATACTTAAATACAAATTCACATATAACATAAAAAGTAACTTTAATTGTGAATGCTCTGGTTTTTCAGAGTATAATTATTTGCTTAATAAGTTATAATGAATAAAATTAAACACAATGATTCCATAAATTATTGTTTTTATGTGTTCTGCTTATGTAATAAAAATAAAATAAGATTTAACTTTATTTACATGTCTTTTGTCAATTCATCTTAATTGCAGCTATTATTGGAGGAGGAATTGGTGGAACATCTTGTGCATATTTTTTGAAAGAAATGTTTGGAGAAAAGTCCAAAATAACTCTTTATGAGAAAGATACGATAGGTGGAAGACTGAAATTGCAGAATGTTGCTGGAGATTATTATGAAGCTGGTGGTTCTATTATACATCACTCTAATAAATATATGGAAGACTTTTTAAAAATACTGGGTAAGTAATGATAATATAGATTCCATCACATTTTACTTAATCTAACACTTTAATTTTTAATGTAATTAGATTTTTTTTTAAAAATATGAAACTAAAAAAATATGCATTGCAAACCTCCTAAAAATAAATTTGAAAAATGAAAATCACTGCTAAAAATATCTAAATGGTGCTGCAAATTGCTCTGAAATCTTTTTCTTAATGATGTGTATTTTCTGTTTATATATAAAAAAAATAGAAATTCAATTCTTTTTAAAATTAATAATCCTAATCTTTTTAATTTTGATTAATTAATTATACACCTTAAGCTTACAAGGAAAGAAAATAGATGGATTTATACAATTATGGCTATTTTACTATTTAATATATATAAAAAACTAGCAAAATTTTATTTTGAATGATCATAATATTTGGTTTGGTGTTCAAAGCTCATCTTCTTTTCTATTTGATGATTAACCAGACAATCTAATAATAATTAATACTTATGATTTTTATAATGTATGTTTAATGTATGATTTTTATTTTTTCCTGTGTTTCATTTTAGTGCTTTAAACTTGGTAGTTTTTATTTAGACTTTATGAAAGTATATCCCTTCATATATTTTTTTAGCTGTGTGATAGAAATATAATATTTATAGCATAATTTCTATGCTTAAAAAATATTATCATTAAAAATGTAAATTTTGAAACATCCTTATTTGATACAAAGAATATGCTTTATGGCCTGTGTAAAAAAATTCTCAAAAAGCATCATGGCCTGTATAAAAATTTTTTTACATTTCTTGTTAACTATGCATGCTCATACTATGTCCATTGTTATTTTCCACTAGAAACTGCCTGCCTTTTATATCAAAATACTAAATCATTTTTTATTTGGATATTTTTAAATGAAATAAGATTTTAAAAAATTCAAGGCAGCAATAGTAAGTTCAAGTGGCTTATCTTAATTGTCTAAAAAGAGAAATTTGTTATATTTCAAAATGATTTAAAAAAAAAGAGAGAAAGTGAAAGGCATTATTTGTGAAGAGAATGATATTGGAGCTGGTGAATAATGTTTGCATAAAAATGGTATCTTAGTAGAGATTGCATATAGTTAAATTGTATTTTTTTTCATCTAAAAAATTGTATTGATACAAATACATTTAATATTTAATTACTATAAATGCAATCTTTATAATAAGAAAATTAATGAAATATTTTTTTAAACATTCAAATGTAATTTTGCTAAGTTTGTATATTATATTTTACTTGTTGTTTTGAAAAATCTGAATTTTAGTTGATGAATTTTTTACATATTTATGAAACACATTTAAGTACAGAATGTTCCGCTCTTGCTTTTCACAATATCAATAAATGTTTAATCGTCTAAAATGTAATCTTTTTTCCTTCCCCCCTTCCTTAATAATTTCCTATTTTCTTTTTCAGATCTACCAAAAAATCCTCCTGATAATAACAAATTTGGAATTTTTGATGGCAGAAAATTTGTTTTTCAAGAGAGTGACTGGAGATTTTTGACAATGCTTGATTGTTTCTGGCGTTACGGATATTCCTTTTTTGATCTTTGGTTACATACAAAAATTGCTGTGAATGATTTTAAAAGGCAAATATAAATTTGTTTATCAAATGTCCATATGAGAAATTTTAAAATAGAGAACATTATTTCCATAGTTTCCTTTATATTTTATAATTCCTGCACACATTTCTGCTATTTTGTTAAATATTTTCATCTGTTTAATTTCGTAATTGCTTTCGTACATTAATGTTTGTTTCTAATATAATTTTTATCATGCGAGAACATGATGTTGTTTTAGCTTGAGGTTTTTGAAGCGATTTGAAGGCAACAAATTGTTGAAGCCTCAAAATGCATAGGCAACAAATTGATGATTTTTTTTTATTATTTATCTCACTGCTTTTTAATATATGTCCTGTGTATTTTAAAGTATGATTTCTGATTTGCTGGAGAAATAATTATAATTGTTATTAAGTAATTACTTATAAAAACCTTGAAAACATTTTAATATGAATACCAGCATTATTATAATGGATAGATTATATCCTTCTGTTTAAATGTGCAGTTTTGCTTTAATTTATAAAATGTGTTTTATTTTCTTGATATATTCTTTATATTTTGTGTTGATAAATTTTATTTTTATTTTCTCAAAAAAAAAACAGATAAAATAAATATCCAATTTGTATAAAATCATTGATTTTGATTTTCTGTTTTGAACAATTTGTGATTGAACAAAATTATTGTTCTCATTAGCATTAATTGTTCTACTACCTATTATAAGTTGAATAATAAAAAATCAGCATTCATAAAAAAAGCAATATTATTTTTTCATTTTATTAGTTGTTTCTGTTTTCCCTAATTTCAACAATTTAAAAAAATTTCATAACATTCAAAATTAATTAAAGATTTTTAAAAATTAGAAAAATATGGAATTATTGAACAGTAATGTCTGCCAGCTAACTTATTGATTGATAATAAAGTCCATTTATAGTCTCCATTTATAGATCTAGTATCAAATGCTCTTATATATATCATTCATCCTAAATTGGTTAATTAAGAAATGTTTATTCTTATTTAATGATAGATAATGTTTTATGATGCATGTCCATTTATGGAAGGGGAATAATATTTATCTGCTTAGTTATTATTAATTTTTAAAAAAATTAATTATGCTATGGAATATTGAATATCTTTTTTTTGTTAATAAATGCATGAGGAAATATTTTTAAATGTTGGAAATTCAAGATAGTACTTAATTTGTAATTTTTTCTGAAATTTTTATCTTGGTCAGTATTTGCTATTCGTCTAAGATGCTTCTCATTTTCCTAGAAGAATAAATTATTTTTATGTTCACGAATGTAAATATAATCCTTAGGTTTTGTTTGTGTGTTTCGTTTGGTAGTTTACAATTTTATAAAGAAGGAATCATTTTATAAAAATGCTTTCTGTCAAAATTCATATTTTATTTTAACTTATAAGCAATGGGCAATGGAAATATTTAAAAATTCAAAAAATGATCCGAGACACTATCTAAATGTGACCAATATTAACTTTTATTGCTGATGTGTAGGTTAACATTCACAAGGCCATTACTATTTTTTTTCTTTAGTTCAAAAATTTTGAGTGATTAATATCATTTATTTATTTCTGTGCTATCCACATTATGATGATAATTTTAATGAAGCAATATCTATATCATAGTTAAGAACAAATGAAAATTTAAAAAAAAATTATTTCCCCAAATAAGTTGGATGACATTGAGATTTTAATTGTTGATATTGATAATTTTATTCTTGTAAATTTAATTTCCATTTTGTGTACAGCTGCGATGGAATCAAAGTTGAAGTAAAAAAATAATAACTGCTGGGATAAGAGAGGAAAGAACCATTGTAGTGTAAATGGGAGGAAATGGGCATTCAATTCAAATAATTCTTGATTTTGTGACATTTTTTTGCTTCTAAGCTGAAAATACAACAATGAATTTTATCTGAAATTCCTCATAACATATTGCTGTCTTATTAAAAAGAAACAAATTTGAAAGAAATGTTCTGTTCTCTTCACTCAATAAATAATTTAAATTATTCTTTTTCAGGATTTATAAATTACAGGAAGAGGAGTTTTCTTTTTCCACAGTATCTGGCTTACTGGATTTTATGAATCCAGGTTTTAGGAACTTGACCCAAGAAACACTTCTTTCTAGTCTGCAGAAGAAAGGCTTATCAAAGCGTCTCATGGATGAATTAGTGCAATCTATAACAAGGGTTAATTATGGGCAATCATACAATATCAGTGCTTTTGCAGGTAATATTGTGATGTATCTGTGTGTCAAAAATATGAATTATTATTTTTTTATTGATTCAGTTACTTAATTGTGTACCTGCAATTATATTTCATTTATATTGTTGTTGTTATGTTTATTTAATTCTAGACACCTTTGGTGATCAGCTAATTCTCAGGATTTATAAAATTTTAAAATATTTTTAAATAACATGTTCAGAGAAATATTTTTTTAAATTTTGATACATATATATATAATTCATGATATTTTAAAAGTTTTATACCATTCTATTTATTTTGCTATGTATTTTCCTTTCATCTTTAAAATTTATAAAAGATGGATTCACTTTGCTATTTCTAACCTTTTAACAATGTGTTCGAATTTCTTAACAATTATGTATGATTTAGGATTTTTCATCTTAATAGTGTTTTAAATATAAATTTTAATCTTATTTTTCCCAAAATTAAGTAAATGTATCACTTGCTTTCCAGAAATATGTTTAGGGCAGGATAATAATTCAGATTGCAAAAAAAAAAAGCAACTTTAATAATGAAATTTATTACTAATTATTATGTTCTAACAGAATTTCTATGTTTATTTTTCATTCAGAATTCTTAGGATTCTTGTTGGAAAGTATGTCTTCTTCTTAAATAGGTTAAATTTAGAAAAATATATGCACATTGAAAAGATATTTTTTTTTTAATTGTGAGCTTGTTTAAAAATCATTTTTTGTACTGTAATATTTTTGGAAGTTATGATAAAATAAATAATGGCAAAATTTTACTTAATTTTTAATTTAAATTGTATTTAAATTTTTTAAAAATTAGTGCAATTGGCATAGTTTTATTCTGTAGCATATGCTTGTGCCAAATTTGACAGCTCTTGGTCAAACAATCTAGCTTATTTGAGCACCAATATGCTCACAAACACACAATTTTCTTTATAACAAAAATTGGATTATATAAATAATTTTCAATGTATATTGAAAACATGAATTTCTTTTTACTGCATAAACTATATTTATGTATAAATAAAGGTACTTTAATTTCTATAAAAAATATTAACTAAAACCATATTAAAATGAAAAAAAAATTTAGTGATTCAGTAATTCAAAGTATTAAAAAAAGTGGCTTCTATCATCAAGCATGTGTTCTCAAGGACTTAAATTTTCTTGCCCATGTTTCAGCAATGATTTATGCCTGCTATAGGCATTGTTTAATCATTACTTTGAAGGAAATAAAAATTTTGAGAAAAGATATGTATTAAAATAAAATAGAAGTTTTTAAAATTAATGGTGAAATAGTTCGTAATTAATGTTAATTTTAATGCATTTAAATGTTTTAATGAATAACAATTGAAAGAAATTTTATGGAGAAAAGAAATTAGTATCATTGACGTAGTAAAATTTCTGATAGTATTAAAATATTTCTTGTGAGGTTATTTTTTCCAAAGTTACTATTGAAAAATGATAGGGTTTAGATGAATTTCTAATTAACTGGATATTTAATCCGCACTTTGTAAAGTTAAAGGCACACTATCTCTTATCTGAAAGAATAAATGCACAAAATTTGGTTGAAATTGACCCAATCATTTAGGAGAAAATATAAAACATTGATACTTAGCCACAATGACTTTTTTTGATATTAAGATTGTAATATTTATCTGCTCTGATCTACAATATTAGCATTAATTGATTAAACTAATACTAATTTTGCCTGAGTTTTAATCAGATTTACTATGTCTTAATCAATTTCTTGCATTTACTGCACCATTTCTTCTTATATATAGGAATGAATGGAATGCATCATTCTTCATTCAAGTTTATATCTTTCATTAGTCATCTTTCATTCATCAAAATTGATCTTTTAGCATCCATATGTACATCTTTATCTTGGCTTATAATAAAAATGAATGTATATTAATGTAGCAATTTATATTTAAAATACTATTAACATGAAAAAATGCCAAATTTGATTAAAAAAAATTTTGATTAGAAATTATATTAGCATATATAGCATATTCAGCAATATATATACATACATATATATATATATATATATATATATATATATATATATATATACAGTGGTGGCCGAAAGTGTGGACATTTTTTGAAAGTTTCATGTTTTTCAACTTTGCGTCCTTGTAGAATATATTAATTTTCACTTAAATACAAATGTTTAGATATCAAATTGAAGGTAATTTAATGTAGAATTTAATAACAAAACCAGTATTACAATATCTGTATTACAAAAAAAAGTTACGCTCATTTTAGTAAGATCTATCTTAGATTTGCATTTTTTAAAAGTGATACTTACACAATCAATATTTAATAGGATAATCCTTATTTTTTAAGACAGCTTCACAGCGTCTTTTCACCGAGTGTTTGGAGTTCATCTTTCGTAATCACATGATGCCAAGAATCAATTATAGATTCAATAAGTTGTCTTTTATTGGATGGACGTTTTTTTTCGTACAAGAATTTTCAAATGTCGCCACAAATTTTCAATTGGATTGAGATCTGGGCTGTTTCCTGGTCATAAGATACATCTATGCCTTTATTTTGAAACCATGCTTTGCATACTTTTGCTGTGTGGCATGGAGCTGAATCCTGCAGAAAAATAAATGGTGCTTTGTTGGGGAAGAAATCCCTGATGGAAGGTATCAATTTTGGTTCCAGGACAATTTCAATGTATTTTTTGCTATTCAGGATGCCATCAATCACTTGAATTCGGCCCACACCATCTTCAGACATACATGCCCAAATCATGGCATTTGTTGTTCTTTTTATAGTTGCTTCAATGCAATCAGGATGAAGCGCTTCACCTACTCTGTCTCACGTATTTTCTACCATCACTACCAAAGAGCGATATTTTAGTCTCATCACTCCAGATTACTTGGTTCCATTGATTTTCTGACCATTTAATGTGTTCTTTTACCCACTTAACTCGTTTTTCGAGTTGCTTTTGATTTAAATATAGTTTTTTTCTTGGAATTCTAGCTTGTAATCCAAATCCTGATAACCTTCTTCTTTTTGTTCTTGAACTTACTGCAATACCCGCTGCATTCATTTCACATTTAATTGCATCTGATGAAATTTTTCTATCTTGAAGGCATAGCCGTTTAATTTTTCTATTGGCAGTAGCAGTTGTGCATTTTTTTTTCTGCCTGATTTGGCCTTATTTTCCACTGATTTCGTTTTTTCATATCGTAAACAGAAATTTTGTACACCAGAACAAGTCACTAAACCATCAATTTGTCTTGCAATTTCAGCATAAGAGAGGCCATTTTCTCTCAATATGACAATTCGGCTTCTTTTTGTAGATGTCCAATCAGTTCTTGTTGGTGTTGTTTGTTTAAAATTAGTTTAATTAAAAAAAGGACTTAAAATATTCAAAAATGGCAATACTCTATTTAATTAGTATGCATCATTCTGCAAAATATTTCAACAACAATAACTCTTTTACCATCCAAATAACCTAAATTATAGTTACAGACATTTGATGGGTCCTCAGAACAGTGTTTGTGATTGGCTAGTACACTTTTATTAAAAAACACATCATTATTCAAAACGATTTGTGTTTGTTTGTTCTACTAAAATGAGCGTAATTTTTTTTGTAATACAGATATTGTAATACTGTTTTTGTTATTAAATTTTGCATTGAATTACCTTCAATTTAATATCTAAACATTTGTATTTAAGTGAAAATTAATATATTCTACAAACACGCAAAGTTGAAAAACATGAAACTTTCAAAAAATATCCACATTTTTGGCCACCACTGTATATATATATGTATATATATATTTCAAATTTTAAGAGAATTGACAAAAAAAGAAATAAGGAAAAATGGATAGTAAAATTAACAGAGTGGCATAAAGCTTTTAAAATATTACGATTCCATCAAAATTTTGAAATAAAAAATATATTGCTGAAGCAGCTATTCAGGCCAAGTTACATAAAATAACTGATTGAAAATTTTAGAAACCATTAATCCCTTGTGAAACAGCTAGTCACCAAAGGCAGCCTAATGAATCATAAATAAATAAGAATGTAAGAACTCATAAATGGATATTGACAGAATATTTTATTAACATTTAAAAAAAAAAAAAGAAAACACTGTATTTATCTCCCAATAAAATTATCTGATAAAAACATTGCTACTTTTCTGATATGTAAACTGTAATTAAGACAAACTTGTGATATCAGCTAATGTCAAAAATAGCAAGATGATGAAAGTTAAAAAGTAATCACATTGAATATTAGATTTCAATTTAGTTTAAAAAAAGAAACACAGATTTCAAAATTCTTTGAATCTATGATTAATATAAAATTGAATCAGTTTAAGAATAGTTGGTTGCCAATTCATGATGTTATTTAATTCTTGAGAGGCTCTGTTAGGATTTTTGGTTGTTCCATGATTTAATTTAGGTAATAAAGAGATTAATGTAATGTTATCTGAAAAAATGTTTTGAGAATGCTTTTTGAATACTTTAAATAAAGTTAATTTAAATGTTAAAATATCTCTAAGGGATTTTTTTTTTTCTTTCCCTTCTACTGATTTCTCTTCTGTTAAAAATCAGCTTTTTTTATTCTTATTTTACATTTTGTTTATTCAAAAATTCATAAAAAAATCTCATAAAAAAATATGCACTATATTTATAGTATTGATATACTAATGGAACATGCATTTTAGAATTTGTTAATGCATTAGAATATACATTTTAGAATAGTTTTATCTAATTTATTTCTTAATGAATAATCATGTGCAGGTTCTAATAGGCATTGATAGAGACAAATTCAGAACTTTGATTATCACACATGTATACATTTCTTCAAATATTATAGTTTTCCCCCTCAAATATATGCAAATTATTTTGAAAAGGAAAAAAAAATGTTTGCAATTTGTACTGAATGGACTTAATTAAATTAATTGAACACAACATGCTAGATTCTGTTCATTGCTTTTAAATAATCAAAATTATTTATTTTTTAATACTTAACTAATCTTATTTTTTATATTCACTAATAATTTATGACTATTTTATACATCTGGTAGGACCTGGTATCACAGAAACAAATTAAATTAAATTTGTGTGAAATTATTATATGCATTTCATTTGCTATATCTAACTAACTGTTTTTGGTGTTCAACTAATTTATATGGATTAATCTTTGCTAAAATTTTTAGTTAAATAATATATGCAACTTGCACTTGGTTTTAAATTTTGATTGGGATGTAACATGCACTATTTTTAGATTTACACGATTTTTTTCCATTATGTAATACATACCTCTAATTTTCTGACATCACACCTAGAATTTGAATTTAAAAAACAAATGTGCTTAAATTTCAATTAAGGCTAAAACTTTCTTGCTAAAATAATTTAGTTTTCATGCTTCATGTGTAGTACATAATATTTTCCATTTTCATTGGATGAATCAAAAATTTATCTCTAATTCAACAAGAAATTCATCACATTACAATGAGAAAGCAATTTTCAAGTGATAGGTTTGATAACATACACCAGATCATATTTTATTAAAGAGCAGCAATATTTAAAAATGGATGCAAATTTCCATCAATGCTTATTTGTCAAATTAAATCTTCAAAAAGTACTTATTTCAACAAACAACTTTTAAAGTGTATTAAAACATACTATAAATAGAAGTCTATGCATTATGAAAATATAAACTTTAATTTCAGTTTAGCAATGGAAGAAAGTGTTGCTACAAATGAAATATTTGTAACAACTGTGAAAATGTTGTTGTTTGAGTTTTAGTATAACAATAAAATATAGTGTTAAAACATGTTTTAAATATTTTTAAAAATACTTAAAAAATAAATTATTGAAAATGTTCTGGAACTAAATTGGTATCATTGAAAATATATTTTAAATTTTAAAACGATGTAAAAAATATTTTTGTGCTTTAATAATTTTGGAAGTTATGATGAGCAAAACATCAAAATGTTGCTTACCTTTTTAATTAAAATTCCTATAGAAATTTTTTTTAAAAAAATCATTTTGAGTTGAATATTTATTTCTTACATATTATATCTGTGTCAAATTTTGTAGTTCTTGCTATAACAGCCTGACCTGCTGAGTGGTCACACGCACATTCATTTTTATTATTAAGAGATTTGTAATAACATATACTGTTTATTTTTATTCCATTAGGTTATATTGCTCTTGCTGGAGCTGATTCTAACTTATGGAGTGTAAAAGGTGGAAATAAATTAATACCTTCTGGACTTTTAGCAAAATCCAAAGCAAATTTAGTAAGTGGTGATGTTATAGAAGTCATATTGACTCCTGATGGATTTGATGTCAAATATGTTGACTTATCTAATGGATCTCTTATAACAGTTGAATATGACATTGTTATACTTGCAGCTCCTTTAATCAAAGGACAAAAGAATGTAAAATTTGTGAATTTTCATAAGAAATTTGATCAATATGAAAAGATATATCAACCAATTATAGCAACATTTGTGAAAGGAATATTAAATCCATCAGCCTTCAGTGTTCCTTCTGTTCCAGATGAAATACTGACTTTTAAATCTAATTTGATTTTTAACAGCATTGGGAAACTTAGTCCTACAAGTGAGGATGGCAAAAGTGTGTACAAGATTTTCAGCAGTGAACCTTTGACTGAGAAAAATCTCAATGTCCTTTTTGAGGAAATTGAAACACATAAAGTAGTGGAATGGCTGGCATATCCACATTATGATCCCCCTGAGAATTTGCCACCATTTTATTTTTACCCAAATCTGTATTACATAAATGCTATTGAAGTAGCAGCAAGTGCTATGGAGATGAGTGCTGTGGCTTCAAAAAATGTTGCTTTACTGGCTTTTCATTTTTGGTATAGTAATATGGAAAAAATTGATCAGCGTAAAAGATTATCCAAAACTGAGCTGTAGTCATTTTTTTCCCCTGCATAACCTAATGTAAAATATACCCATTGTTGAGCTTTGTATTTTTTCATTTTATTTTCAGATATTAATTTTATTCTTTGAATATCTGATTTTATTTACTTTGATTTGTATATTAAAATTCAAATGGTAGCTGTGTTAATAATCTTAATATTTTTCTGTTAACAGAAGCCCAATTGTTACCAAATTAAAATATTGGCATTATTTTGTTTTTGCATCAATATCTCTAAAATTTGGCAATATTTTGGGGAGAGGGGGTTCAGTTGACAGAAAAATACTGTGATTTTGTATACTCTAGTATTTATAAAATGTTTTGTAAAATTATATGATGAGTGTATAACAATTGATATTTTCACTTATCTTTACATATATACAAATTTCAGGCACAGCATCTCCAAAAAATGCCAACATAGTGAATTAATACCTTATTTTACTTCTAATAACCTGATGTGAATTCTTATTCACCTTTATGCATTGTTTTGAGTTTTTTTTTTTTATTTATTAAGGTATTCAGAAAGCTATATTAAATTAAATGATTGTTTATAAGTTTTCATTATAAAGATTCATTTCTTAGTGTTTTCCTAGTCTTTTTTTTTACCCTCAATTTAGGATGAAATATTTTCCTAAAATTATTGTTTAGAATATTGTTTAGAATTGTTATTAGAATTTCAACTTAGTTGTCAAATAGTGTAAATAATATTTTGTCTTATTTGTAACATTAAAATATAAATTCTTGTGTTTTGTTTGTTTTTTATAAAATGTGACTTTTTATGATTACATATATATATATATATATATATATATACACACACAGAGAGATTAATTTTATTTCTTTGCTGTAATTTGTTTTTTGTTTGTTTTATTTTAATGTACATGTCTGTGATAATACCTTAGTCAATTTTAAACACAAAAACATATTTAAATGTGTTAACTGCCATGAATTTTTCAAAAATATGATTGTGTTATATTTTATCATTTGTTAATCTTACTCATTGAACTCTTGTGCATTGAATCAAGTGCATCTCTAAAAATCTGTTTATTTCCTAGTTAAGGGTTATCGATAGTCAATTCACTGGTGATTGTATTGAATAAAACAATTATGTGATAAAAGTAACATATCCGAAAGTCTTCTCTCTCCCAAAGAAAATGTTGC
The DNA here is from genome assembly GCA_026543865.1 of Argiope aurantia. Lineage (NCBI taxonomy): Eukaryota > Metazoa > Arthropoda > Arachnida > Araneae > Araneidae > Argiope > Argiope aurantia. The sequence goes on from JAPMOR010013083.1 coordinate 569,003, forward strand.
ACTTGATAATTATCCACTTGAATTAATAAAATAAAAAACATTTTTTTTTTTTTGTATTGTTATTTTTGTTTCTCTTTCTTTACTTTACACTTTCGTATTTGGGTATTTCAGAAAAATTAATTAAAAAAACACTTTAAAAAAAACTCAAGACCTTTTGAGTCCATTTTAACAAGAATCATCATTTACAATTATTTACTTGATGCATTCGTGTTCCCTTTATAAGTTTCAGTATGAATAAAAATTTTGTTGTTGATGATGTGAATATTTTATCAATTAATTTATTTTTTAATAATTTTCTTTAAAGAAATTCAAAACATTTCTGTATATTATGTTTATAATAAATTATTATACTCTCGTTTAAAAAGAAAGTGATTTGGAAAAAGTCTTTATATGTATATATTTGGCATCAAATCGATGATCGTATCTATCAGCAATGTTGTCATTGTATGTAATAAATAATACATATTTATTCCAAAATCTCTCCATTTATTTATTTCTAAAATTTTGTTTGAAAAAAGTATAAAAAATATGCTGTTTTTAAAACCAAGGAAATCTGAAAATTAAAAGTAAAAAGAAAGGTAAGTAAAGAATTTTTATAAGCTTCTCTATGTGCATTTTATTTAATATCAAATGCATTTTGATGAATAATGACTTCAAGTTAGTTTTGTTGTTTGGAGTATATTTTCTTCTCTTCATCTCCAACATGTAAAGAAGAATAAAAAATACAAATATTTTTTTAATTTATTTATTGCTTTTTATTTAATTCTGAATATTGTATTATGTTCCAGTGCATTTTATACAAAGTGAATAATTAGTTACAAGAAGAGGTGGAATTAGAGAGAAAAAATAGTTCACAGAACATTTTTACAAAGGGTGTCCCAAAAGTTTTTGAAACATTAGTTTAATAAATTATAAGTCAAATAGAAAAATATGTTGTTTTCCACCTTTTTTTCCCCTTAGAATATTATTATAAGGAAAATTTTAATAAATTATTATGTTTGTTAAAAGTTAAATAGAGAATGCATATTGAATAACATAAGTCATAATTGCATTGATAGTGTTTATATAATAGGTTTTTATATACCATTTTTATGAAAGAGAAATTTTAAAAAATTGGGTAATATTTCAAATTTTTTCTGTTTTTCAAATTTTTGAATAAGTGTTAAATTTCTGTAATGCAAATGTGCAATGTAATTTTTTTAAGTTTGTTTTACATTAATATAGAATAAAAATTAGCCTATAAATTTCACTTTTTGTCCTGAGAAGATTGAAAAAGAACAACTGAAACTTTTGATTTAATGAAAAACTCACTTAAAGTACTTCATTTTTAATGAGATTATACAAAATTTTAGAAATATGTCTAAATTCTTATGAGCAAATTATCTAATAAAAAAGCAGGTTATTTTTTAAAATTATATTCACATTATTTTTTCTCAATTATTTGAATAATCTAACCCTTAGCTTTAAATTTTGTGGAAATATTTTATAAAAAATATCCTTACTCCTAAGGCAATATATATATTTTAAAAATATCAATATTCTTTCTTCCTGCCTTGCCTAGAATTTTTTTTTTCCATTACAGTTGTTTCCTGTATTATTTGTTGCATATTATCTTTCATTTTTTTTTCAATATTATTTCCAGCTGCTTTACATAACAAAAAAGCAATTTTTTTAAATCTTAGGGTTTTTTTTTTTTTTTTTTTTTCTCTTTGGTTTTTTTTTTGTTTTTTTTATTTTTTTTTAATTTACAAAAAAGTCTTTTGGTATATCTTTTGGGGCCCTTTAATAAAAAATATCAATATATACTTATAAAGTAATGCTATAATAAACATATATACAAGAATGATAGAATCAATTCAAGATAAAGTAAGCTTGAAGCACAAACAGTTTTTGTTCAATAAAACCTGAAAAAAAATAATGCACAAAAAAAGCGCGAAACACTTGACGCAGCAGTATTTCAAGTTCTGTATATAATTGTTCGAATACCCGGCAATTTCCAGATTGAAAGCAAATTCATGATGGGTTATAGCAATGAAATTCAAATGAAATATTAAAAGTAAAGAAAAATATCAATTGTCCTTTTCTCTCATCTGTTATCACTGTTGCATTCTTCTCTCTTTCAAGGATTTAGGAAACGTTCTAAATTTACCATACTTGAGACTAAAGTTTGTTTCAAGTCAGTCCACATTGTTGTTTAATTTACCTAAAGTACGAGCCGTCATGCTACGTAAAGTATTTCGAGGTCTTTCGAATAAAGATGGATCTGTGTAAATAGGCTCACTTGGATCCGCGAAATTTCTTACTTGAAACTGAGAAACGTAAGTGCTGTCTGGATTCGTTGGAGCCATACCAGATGCTGCCATTTTCTTCACCTGGAAAGGAGTTGACATAAAATTAGCATTCATACTTTGATTGAAATCTAGTTTGAGATATCTTTTCATTTCGCCAACATTGCTATATCGCCAATCAAGATGGCTGATTAGATAAATGGTATTGTAAAAATAGTTATTGTCAGCCATCTTAACTTTTAACTTTGACGACTTGCCATTGTTGGTGTCCTGAGCGAGGTACTCTGAATTAAATTTGAACCATGCTTTTTTCAATGCAGCTTATTCATTTAGATGATACTACATGCAAATATCTTGAGAAGTCAAAGTCTATGAATTTAACTTAATTAATTAATTTTCACTACATTAAAACTCATTAATTTAAGCCTTGATAAAAATGATAGGTCTTTTCATAAATTATAATTACTAAATATTGAATGTAATTAGTAGGAATATTCTGCCCTCAATTTTCTCGTATGTTTAGAAAATCCGGCACTTTTCTTTTCTATTCTCAATGAGAGGACAGCATCTTCGGCAAGACTCTTTCAGACTTCCAACTATTTTCATCCTTACTCTGTCGGAGAGACTTTTTTTTTTTCATTTTAATAAATTAAAAATTAAATTGGATTTTGTCATTTTTCCGCAACAACATCCGAAAATATTATTTTTCAAAAGTAAGATTTACACTTTACAAAAGTAAGAATTAATGGAGTCAATTTAATAAACTTTTTTTTTTTTGCTCAGTTTTTAATAACAGTTTGCATGATTGGACTGAAATCGTTACTGTGAACTGTTTTTATTATTTCATCAAATATTTAACCGCGTAATTTTCTTCCAATGTTGAAAGTTAAAGAAGTAGTTAGTTTAATATCTGTGCAGTTTACGAGACGTATAAAAAAGTGGAAGTTAGAAGATATATGTACCATAAATTTATGTTTTTGATAGAGCTATGATGCTATGAAATCGTCCCCATTAGAAATAATTACGTACGAAATTGACAGAATGTATGCAATTAAAATAACACTAATTTAATATTAGAATTTGACGGAATTTAAACAATTTATTTGAAATTAAATATAACTAATATTCCCTCCGAACTAGCTAGATGTCTTTTTATTCTAAATGAATTCTGTTTTAAAGAAAGCATAACAGAATTCAATGAAAAATGAAGAAATATGATATGAAATATAGGTAATAATAATCAGGTAGTAGTACACTTAATTGTAAAAATTACAATATATTCTTTAATATTACTTTCCTATGATGAAATGGTGATATATTCCTTCAATATTAGTTTCCATATTATTTTCCTGTAAAATATCCTTCGATATTAGTTTTCTGAAATTAAAATCTTTTGATCGAGGCCATTTAAGACATTATTTGTTTAAATGAAAAACTAGCAATTTTTTATCCATGCTTTCAGTTTCTAAAACATCAATCAATCGATTTCTAAAAATATTTTTTTTGAAAAGAAAAAATAATGGAAATATTATTTTTCATGTATAAAAAAGATCAGTCTTGTTCTCATGACAACTTCTTTCCTAGGCATAAGCTAAATGCGCATGCGTTCTCTGTCCGCAATAAGAATTTTACTTTGTAATCTGATATACGATTAATATAACGAAAAGAAAAGCTTCGAGAGCCTAGGAAAATCTCATATTCTATCAAAATTTTGTGTTTATGACATAGTAGATAACATATTTTGCTGTCTTAATTTTATGTTTTTATCAATGGCAGATTAGTTCTCAAAGTAATGACTGTTAGGGAGCTATGATGGCTCAGTCATATCCACGTTGTTATTCATTTATTATAAAGAACGGATAAAATTTTCAGAAAGCACACCAATTGAATCAAAAAGGTGCTAATAAAAATTTTGCGACTTTATGTTAATTGAAAATCTAATTATATAAATAAAAGTGAGATTCACAACTAGTTCATACGTTATAAAAATTCCTTTTTTCTTTTTCTTTTTTTTCAAACTACGATTGAAAACAGGAAAAAATTTAGTTTTCGATAGTTTTTTTAAAGTTGTTTGGCATTATTTCTAATTTTTCTTTAAATGTATGCGATTTAAAATATATTTAGTGTAAATGATATTCATATTTTAATTAATACAATTAAAGGATTTTGTATACTGCAACTATAATTTTATTTAAGATTATCATTTTACATAATATAATGTTTCAAGAAAAAAGAAAGTTCAGAATTATGTTGATATATTTTAGTCCATTTTAAAAACGTGAAATATTAAAATATTTAAAGTTAATTAATGAGTTCTTCTTTTTAGTCTTGAATATATGAAGTTTGGCAGTCGATTTTTAATTAATTTCCTGATGAGCTAATGACTTGCCATAGCGCCATCTATCAGCAGTGAAAGTATTTAATTGATTACAAAATTTGTAATGAAAAATAAATAAACAGATATACAAAAAAAACAGATTAATATTTCATCGTCATCCAGTTCTGAGCTATGTTTAAACTTTCAAATCTTTATCTCATCGGGAGGTTAATTTAAAATATATTAAAAAATTTGCACTGAACAGAAAAACAAATAAAGAAAGCGAGTTAATAAAAACTATATATAAAATCCTATTTATTTTCTCGAACTCTTTATATAAAAAAAACAGAAAGAAAAGGTTATATTTAGATTTAAAGCATTTAGATTTAAAGCAAATTAACAAATATTTTAAATGAGCATTAACACATCAGAGCAAAAGAGCGGGGTGTGAGAGGATACTCATTGTATAAATAACATTCTAATTACCATTCTTCTCGTTCTCCTGATGAAGAAATATGACATCGCCACCACGGCAACTACAAGACACATCAGCAGGACAACCGTCGCTATCATTCCATAGTAGCCAGCCTGGGCAACACAAACTGTCGAACTCTTATCACTCACTGTAGAAAACAGAAAAAAGTAAAATGCTTTTTTATGTATACAATAAAAACGTCAGTTTCAATGAAATACAATTATTTAGTAATCTAACACCATTTCTTTTCTCTCATTTGTTAACAGTCTTACATTGTGTTATAAAATTGGGTCACGCACGGATTGTTACCTTATCGTATACAAAATATAGAGAAAGTATTGTTTCAAAAAATTCAAGGTTGAGATTTTATCGAATCTTCATGTTTCAGACTTTTCTGAGCTGAAAAAACACCTTTCTGAAAAACGCTTCGAGCTAGACTCATGAAATTTGATATACGGTGTTTGCAGAAAATTTGTAGGTTTCTGTCAAATTTTGAGTAAAATCCGTTGAGAGGAATTCTGTCTGTTCAGCGTTTGTATAGAAGATAACACGATAACTACAAAATAAAGAGAGCTAGATTGATAAAATTTGGTACATCCGTATATTTAAGTATTTGGAATTTTACATCTACAGTATAGACATCTATAAAATTTTGAAACATATCTAACAAGGGATTTTTCTGTCGGTCTGTATTTTCAGAAACGTGTAAATGCGATAACTCAAATATATCAAATTTGGTATGTGATTTTGTAATTACAAGTGTAGTTTTGTATGAAATTTTTGTTTCAATCAGTTTGGAAAAAGTGTCTAAAGTATAAATTCGATTTTCGGATGCTATTAACGCATGACAGGGATTAATCGCCAAAAAAATTCGCCAATGATTACGCGACAGATTCAGTAAAAATGCCAAATCGGCGTCAAGGGTAAATATTTTGTAACTATTGTACACCATTGCCATGAAGTCATTCTCTGCTTTATCTAAAATCCACAAATTTTTGCATGGTATAGGGATAACGCCTATATTAGAGAAAATGCGAGAAAGTTTGAGGGAAATCACTCCCGTTGATTTCTTTTTAAAAAATCCGCTAAAATTTACTTTCAGGGAAATACTCTACTTTTTTTTATCGCTTAAATAGCGACAATGCTTGATTCTAAATTATTTTTTTATAGTCTGTTATGTTGTTTACAAGCTGTTTTTGGTGACCAGCTGCTTTGACAGGAATAATATTTTATTTAATTCCAATTAAATCGCTTACGCGAAACTTGATATTCAATATATCTTCTATAATGCATTTTGATTGCATTGATTTAAATTCAGGCTGTGATAGACATCTAACCCGAGTCATTTTAATAACATCCAATAGTAGCTCCAGACATTTTCCGATATCTTCCCAATATTCTGAGTATTGTACAATATCTTGAAGATACAATATCGTTAGGCATTTTCTGTTAATGTGGTCTCATTTGTACATAAACCTTCTTAATGGAATCAGTCCATTGACATAATTCTATTAAAATATAAGTGTCCTGTTAATCTACTTTCTAATTGCTCGTTGTTTTTTGTAGTATTGTGATTTCATTTTCTCATTCTTTAATTGTACAAAAACTAAATTGGTATTATTAAAAATATTTTTTTAACTTAAAAATATTGTGAAAGTCAATTCTTTGAAATGATATTTCCTGAATTTATCAAGGGAAAAATGCGGAAACCTCGCTTAAATTTTAATTAATTAAAATTTTAAAAAATCTCTCAGAGCTGCACATTTTTTTCTTCAAAATAATTTGAACCCAATGTCATAGCTCTATATTAATAGATCTCCCTATTGAACGCTAACACCATTTTATCATTTAGAGTTATAATTTTATATTGTTATTATCACTATTTAGCAACCATTGAGTCCTCCATACATTAAAATGATCCATTAAATTCACCCATTGGAACTTAAAATCTTAGTTGGATGGAGCAAGATTTTATTTGGAAGATTTTTAAAGTAAATCTAGGATTTGTTTCTGTTTATGCTTTATTTTCGGGAAGCATGCTCGAAAGTTGTTCCATCATTTCACATTTGTTGTTAATTTAAACAAATGTATATATTGTTTGCCAACGGATTCTAAAACCCTCTGTGTTCTTGCGCATGCGTTAAGATGAGTTTAATTCAACAAAATAGGGGTGAAAGGAAAGAAGAAAGAAAGATACGTTTGCCTTTAACAATAAAGTAAATCCTGGAAATGCCTACATCCTTCTACGTCTCATCCCTTAGGGAGACAGAGTCGTCGAAAAAGGGTTCTAATTTTCCTCAGGATACTGATCAGTCGTGTCAGTATCCTCAGGATCTCAGAGGGAGTGGTCTTCTCGAAACTTTCTTTCTAACAAAAGTGTTATTCTTCTTCCAGTATAAAATTGTGTACCTTGTATAAGGCCATAAAAGTCCCGAGTGCTCAGATTTTTATTTTCCAAGTTCATCGTATGTGAGTTCTGTGCTTGAGAAGAAGTAAAGTAAACCGAAAGCGCATTTCGAATATCTTTTTATCGACTGATGAAAAGCAAAATTTGATACCTAACTGCAATTTCAACAACAAGATTTCCAAGCCAAATTTAAAAAATCAAAAGTCTTTGAATTTTTTTTTAGTTATTGCCTTTATATTCATGCGAAAATGCCAGGATTTAATTCAAAATGTGAAACATATTTACACTTTAAGCTGTAAATCTATATGATAAATTTTATCTAGCTAGCTGTTTACATTCTATATTATTTTGTTCATTTATGCTTGCAAAGCCTAATAGACAATATTCCTGTGAATAGATTTTGTTCGAAATTTCATCGATATCTACAAATTCGGTGTAAAAAGACACAAATAAAATTACATCCTTCAATCTCGTTTGAGTCATCCTATTGATAGACAGACGTAGTTTCCAAAATGTGTTTTTCTGCCCCAGAGACGTTAAAAAAAGGGAAAATCGTCAAATCTGAATCATTTGAGGATTATAATACTTTTTCTTTGTATATTACGTATTCGAGAAAGTAAAAAATAAGAAAGAATGAATGAAGGATTTGTCTACAGACCTGGTGTGATTTCTTCTGGTGGAATATCTGATCTCGAGAGGTAGACTTTGAGTAACTCGTGCACCTCTTCTGGTTCCTCTTCTTCGACGGCATCGGTGTCGTTCGCCGCGGGCTTCGTTTCGTCAGTTTTGGATTCGATGGAAACCGACCTTTTCTTTCGACCCCAAGAGGGAAAGGTCCCAGGTCGGGCCTTTTCGCTGCATACAACCTGCAGAAGAAATTTCGTAATTCGTATCTTTATCTGGATTGTATTGTGTATGAGCTTGGAGTTTTTTGGTGCAAGAGTCATATTAAGCTATACTATGTCAAATACCGGGTGATTCAAAAGTCTGTTAACATTTGAAAATTGAATAATTCAAGGGATAATGTAGGTAGAGAGATAAAAATTGACACATATCCTTGAAATGGCATGGGTTTCATTGACACAAAAAAAAGGAGAAAAACAGGGATTAATAGATGCCTGTTTCGATTCTCTATTTTCGAGGAAATGTGTAGTTCTACTTTTCAAACGGTGATCGTAACGGGAGGTACGCTGATATGTTACAGAATCGCAGCATCTATAGCCTGGTTGATAAACACCTGTTGGGAGATACGACTTTTATGCAGGATGGCACACCACCCCATATGGATATAGGTTCAAATGAGCTCTTGCAACATCGTTTGATGAGGAGCGCTTGTTGAGCCACCACTTCCGTCATGTTTGGCTGCTCAGGCCCTCACATCTTTGTCCGTGTGATTATCAGTTGTGGGATTACTTGAAATCGCAAATTTACCGCGATCGTCTGACCTCAATGGGGATGCTGAAATACAAGCTTTAAAGACAATTGCTCACTACACTTACAGATAAACTGTACAATGCTATTCACAACATTGTCTCTTGGTGAGTCACGGCCAACGTGTTGAGCATTTGTTATAAATAAAATTATTTGTGCTAAAAATCATTTGTTATGCGAATTGTTGCTTTTGTTATCATATGAAGCTTATCTGGTGGATTTTTTTTGTTTCAATAAACCCTATGTCATTTCAAATATATGTGTCAATTTTTATCTACTTTATTCAATAAATTAATGCATATTTAAATGTTAACGGACTTTTGAATCACCCATGTCAGTTACATGATACCCATGTCAGTTACTATAAATCAGTTACATGATAGTTTTGCAGACAAAAAATTATGTCGTATCTTTTCTAGAATGAATTATTAGCACAAAAGATGTACTTTTTTTTTAGGATGTACTTTTTCAAACATTTTTATTTTCAAAACTTTGTAAGATATTAATTAATTTTTATGACATTTTAAAAATGCCTACCTGGATATAAGCTATGGTAGCTTCCAGCTATTACATTGCAAAATATGATTGAAGAAAAGCCATAAAAGTTTTTTTTCCGGCAATAAATGCAAAAAAGGCAATTAAAAGTAACTCATCAGTACTTTAGTACATTAAAAGAAATCTTGGCTAAAGAACAAAAATTAGAAGCTAAAGATTGCGTATTCTATCCTCTATATGTACTATAAATCAGTTTCAAACAGAAATTATAACTGTGTGCCATAGAATGAATTACTCTCTAAGATCATATGCCTGCAAAAAGTGTACCGATTATTTTCCCAGGCAAAATAAAAATTACTCCAATTTTTTTAAAAAGTCCAAATGGGTATATATATATATATATATATATTTTTTTTTTTGCCATTTTCAATTTCATTACTTCCCAGCAACTCCACAAGAATATGTGTTAGTAGAAAAATCATGCAGATGTTCCTTATTGACAATGAATAATTAAAAATAACTCCCCGGTGCATTGTTATGCTAAGTCCTAGCTAAAGAACATAAATTAGAGGGGGAAAATTATGTGCCATATCTTCTATATTAAACACCATCATACAAAAAATAGGACTGGTTTCAAGAAATTTTACTGGTATTCCTGCAAACAAAGAATATGTTCAAGTTTCCTCTGAAGGTAATACAGGAAGGTGATCTAATCCCTTACTGAAACTTGGTCAGACTTCTACTCAGGCGCTCATATGTTGCTTTAATCAATAGAAGATGCTACTTTTGTTTTTTTATCATGGATATTGACTCAAGAATTTGATTAGATATGTTGGATAAAAATGGGATGAGAATCACAAATATCACTATTAATCCTCTGCAGTCCGAAAAGTAATGAAGTGCATTATTATCCATATGTGAATATAAGGATTCTTTTTAGTGCTTAGAAATATCATAAATAGTCGTAGATTTGCCACAATTCCTAAAAATTTATGTGAAATTTCTTGCTATTGTACAGCTTTTTTAATAATAGAATAATTTTTTAATAAAAGAATGTGAAAACAATGCATTCTGCATAATGACAATCAAACTGGGTATCGGAGTGATAAAAGTTGAGTCAAATTTTTACTCAGTTCAACAGAAATTGCTTTGACAAATAAAAGAAAATTCCTCATTCTTTTTTTATGAGTCCCGATTCAAAAGTTTGGTTATATACGCTGAATCAAATGGAATTAATTGGCCGACCGAATTACCATTTAATGTTTAAAATCCAAGCATTTTGAAAGCATTACTATATTGGGGAAAATATTAAGAAACTTTTGTACAATTGTTAAGTAGAACTATATAACAAATTAATTTTCACGGTTTATTATATGTAACAAAGAATAACTGATGCGTTATTAAATACAGAAAATAATTATCACAGTAACGCTTACAGGCTCGCAAGGTCCTCGGCATGTCTGGACAGTGGCTTGAAATACTAGAAGATTCGAATCGGGAATTTTGAAAGCATAAAACTCGGCCTCCAGAGCTCCGTCAGAGGTTCGATGCAGCTCAGGGAATACATACAAGTCAACAGGACATCTAAGACAAAAAAACATTTATCCAGTTTTTAAGTTAAAAATAATAATATTATGTTATTTTTTAAAAAGAAAAGTTTATTCGATATTCTTTCTTTTATGCAATTAGAAACTGGGTAACAATTGTTAATAGAAACAAAATCTTCAAATGCAGTAAAAAAAAAGATGTATTGAAATTGATGTAATTATGTTTTATTTTTAGTTTATAACTTTAATAATAAAGTTGGCACCTTTTAACGAACAAACTCAACTATAAATGACTTTCCTTTTACCTTAAAAGTACATGGTAGTATTTTCTTAAAAATAAATCTATACATCTAATACTTTCTTTAAATATACTGTACTGAAAATAATTCAATTTACTTTAATTTTGAAAAGTACTAATAGTGAACAAAAAGTGAATCAGTTTCACTGCGATATATTCGAAGGAAATATTAAATTTTTCCGATTTATTCTTAAGAACATATATTAAATTTTCCAATTTATTCTTAAGAACATATATTACATTTTACGGATTTATTTTTAAGAAATATTCTTAAAAATAAAAAGGGTAATTTAATATTCCCTTTGAATATATCGCAATAAAAACGATTCATTTTTCTTTACAATGAAAGAATCAGAAGTATATTTAAAAAATAAATTTGAAAATAAAATACTTCTTTTAAATAAATTTCCTGAAGTTAGAATGCAAAAAGTAAAGTTAAAAAATAAATTTCATAATTTCTTAAGTTATTTGAACGAATTTATTAAGCTATTTAAAATTAGTACATTATCGAAGAGAATTTTCAAATAAGATTAAATGACAAAACGAATATGTCTTGTAAACTGATTTTTTTTTAGAAAATATTTACTATCGAACATAGTTATGATCAATGAAATAAAACGTTTGTCTTTAATTTTATTGCATCGGAAAACCTTACCCTCGAGCGTCGATGAGATGCACCTGTCGTCCGGAATAAGGATCCTTGGCGATAACGTTCGTTGCAAAAATGTCAGCAAAATACTCCCAATGAACTGAAAGCATTAGTCCATTTTTAATTAAAATTTTAAAATATTGAATTTCAAATAAAAACAGCTTTTATCATAAAAGATTTAACAAAAAGCATTACAAATTTAAATACCTTAAAATTTATAAATGAATCTACACTACGTTGTAACTAAACAATAATTTCTTGTAATAATTTAGAGTAAGGTTTTTACAAAAAGAAACTCATTAACTGATCTTAATTATAAAAGTACTTCATTCAATTTTAGTTGCATAAAAAAAAAAGGAGAAATTCTGTTCTGTTACTGAAATGAATATACAATATATACAAGATTGGAAAGTTAAAATCTTATAAATTTGTTTCTTAAGGTTTCATAAGAGCCAGTTTTTGTTTTGGCTTTGTTTTGCAAATTTTGGTACGCATATATAAAATTCTTTTAATTACTATTTTTACTATTTGGTATAGGAATTAATTCGTTCGGTTTTACAAGAGATGGCGTAACTAGCTTATTGTCCTATAGTTTCGTTTGTTCAAACATGCATTTAAAACTACTGTTATTGCGCATCTAGTTTAGTATATGCCATTTGGTTTAAGCGTAAACAACAACAATTTTTATTCAATTGAAAATGTCAAATTTTGTGCCTGATAAAGTGTTTTTGCGGGGGGTTCTTCTTCATTACTTTAACATGAAGAAAAGTCTACCGAAAGTTATCGCATTTTGGTGGAAGTGTATGGTGACCATGCTCTAGCTGAGCGAATGTGTCAGAAGTGGTTTGCACGGTTTGAAAGTGGTGATTACGGCTTGGAAGACCAAAAACGACCTAGACAGCCAAAAAAAATTTGAAGCTTCTGAAATCTGGTGAAAGTATTAATGGAGAACGTTATTGACTTCAGTTGATACGTTTGAAACAAGCTCTGACCAGAAAACGACCAGAATGGGATAGCAGACATAATAAACTTATTTTGCAACATGATAACTCTCCACCAGATGTCTCAAAACCGGTCAAAGCATATTTGGAAAATGTCGGATGGGAAGTGTTACCCCACCCGCCGTATTCACCAGACATTGCTCCTTCAGACTACTACTTGTTTGATTGCATGAATAACGATTTACTTGGACAGTGGTTTCATTTCTTCAGAAAATATTGAAAAATGGATCTCTGATTGGATCGCTTCGAAAGGTGAGGAATTCTTTTGACACGGAATTCGTAAATTGCTTGAAAGATGGGAGAAAGTAGTGGCTAGCGATGGACAATATTTTTGATAACGTATTTATGTATTTTGCTTTTGAAATAAAGCTTTAATTTTTTATTAAAACCCGCACGAATTAATTCCTAGACCAAATACAATACTTATTAGAAAATGCATCTATTAAATTCATTTTTTTATGATTTCTGCGATTTAATATATTTTAAAAGGCTATTTATAATGAAAAAATCATGTGTTTTTTTTTAGATTTTTAAATTACAGTGTATTTAATATATTTTTTTTTATTTTCTCATACCAAAATAAAACTAAATTCATTATAATTGTTGAACTCTAGTTGATATATCCGTAATTTCTAAGGATTAAAATCTTTTCATATGCAGCACTTTTAATGTAAAAACTAATTTTGTTTAAAATATTATAATATACAAAATCCTTTTATCATTTAAAATCTTTACCGTCTGCTTTTAATTAAAAGTGTAATATCAGTTGACGCAAACGATTTTTTAAAAAATGCGGATAACTTCTCATACATTTTTAATACTTGTTATATTAGTATTACAAATTTTGTTCACAAATGCTGGGATATAAAAAAGTTTTCATTTGAGCGATTAACTTAAGCTTAGCTTTCAACACGATTAAATCCGGATTTTGAGATAAATAAAATCATTACCAAAGAATATATAACAAAATAAAAGAGACATTAAAAAAATAGTGGTAGCGTTGTTCAAAGTGTAAAAAAAAAAAAAAAGATAAAATTTTGGTTTTTTAATTAATTTTTGTACTCTGAAAAGTTGACAGTATTCTTTGTCTTATTTTAAATGTGCAAAATTTTGTCGAATTCGGCCATGTTGTTTAGAAGGCAATACGTATAAATACATACGTACATATGTACAAACAAAGCACAATGATTTTTATTTCTATTAAGATGTATTCACATATCTAATTTTGGAATTTATCAAGAGTGGTTTCTCCCTCCCTCTCTCTCTCTCTGCTTTTTTTTTTTTTTTTTTTTCATGTTCCTATTGAACTTATGAATTTGAAGATTATTGTAATATAACATATTTTGAGTTCGAAATTTAAAAAAAAATACTTTGATAAATAAATATTTTTATGCAATTTTGTAATAAAATCAATTTAATCTTTCCATCTATGTCTAATTTTATATCAGATATAGAATTTCCTTGGAAAAAATGTCTCTTTATTTGTAGCTCAAATTTAGGCGATTTGTAACGTCAAAATCGTCCCAGTTTCCTTAAAAGATCTTGCAATTTAAAAGGCACGGGGAAAAATAATTTGACAAAACTTTTTTGTTTGTAAATTATTAATATTTTTAACTAATTCAAAATTATCCATTTCTAATTTTCATTCCAACAAAAATATCTATTGCTTTATTAATATCCAACCTTTGGATTAATGGATGTTTTATTCGTGCATACATAGTTTCAACATTAGTGAGGGGCCCTTCCAGCATCAAGGGCCCTTGACATTCTACTTTACGCCATCTATATTAATACGGATTTTTAATATAAAAAGTTAATACCTTTTAAGGAGACGTAAAAAGTAAAACTAAACATTAAATATAGAGTATTTGAAAAATGCTATAAAGATCGCAAGATATTCTGTGAATGTGTTGTTGGATATTTGTTTCTTAGAGTAAAAGAAAATACAATTTTGTTGAAACTACTCTAGATGCTGTATACACATAGTAAAAATTATGACTTTTATTTGTAATTTCTGGATGTCAACTTTAAATCACATCGACAGATATCGTTTGTGCTGCTTAATTTTAAAACCCTTACAGAAGTTTTTATGTAGCCGAATTCCTTTTGGAAATACTGTGATGAAAATAATTACATGTATGATTCTGAAACGTGATTATGTTCTCACAGTATTTCTTCTGTAACAACTTTAATTTTTTCATATTCTAAGAAGAATAGTTGCAACGATTTTTGTTGAAAAAATAGAGCTTGTAATTATTGATTTATCAATTATTTTTAAAATATTGGCTTTAATGATAATTGGCTAAAATGTTATGATTATCTTTTTTCATGTATGTAGGTTAAAATGTGCCTTTTTTCCACCGCAATCTTTCTTCTTTTTTCTGATTTCTACAAAACGCAGAATAAAATAATTCTTTTGCTTGTTTTCCAAACAGAAACAGCTAAATACAAATATGGAATATTTTTTAATTATTTGAAGTTACTAGAAAACTTATAGGAAAATACTAATGTTTACTTTCTAAGTTACAAGTTACGATTACAAGTTACGAAAGTCGTACTTGTTTCCAAGATCCTTGCAACTGAATATCTAAACAACGTGGGTTCAAATAAAAGGTTCTAAAAATGGTTTTATTGATTATTTCTCAGAGTTTACGAATTTTGATGAAAAAAATTGAAAACAGACATGAAAAATATAAGATTGAAGTTAGGTTTTCTGTTTAGTTCGAAACAGTTTTATAATGAGAATTTGTAAATTAAATTATTAATAGAAAGAACTGTACTTAAGAATGCGCCATAAAAAGTAGTTTCGATGGGAGATAAACCAGTGTTTAATTATCATTTATGTAATAATTTATTGATTAATTTAACTTTCATCTGCTATCTAAAAGGATGTCTGACTCAGCAAGAAAAATTCACAATAATTTTAATAATGTAGAACAGAAAGCAGAATTTTGAAAATAATTCATAGAAAGGAAATTAGGATAATTTAGAAAAAAAATTTAGAATAGTATTTAAAATGATATAAAATTTAAAACATATCATAAAAATTGAGCAAAAACTTCATTTTAGAAATAAATAATTCATATAAAAACTATCTAAAACTTAATAAAGATTCATTGATTTATAATAATATAAATAAAATGACCTTCGAATAGAATTTAGAACTGCATAGAATAAAATTTGGAACATAAGATAAATATTATTAATTTAAAATAATATAGCAAATACTAAGGTAGCTACAAAATATCAATATAGAATATACGCAAAAGAAAATACTCAGAAACAATAAAGAGGAAATCGGCGTAAGAAAATATTTAAACACTTACAGTTGCCTCTTGCTTCAAGACGAAATGTAAGAAGGTCGCCTACTGCAATCGTCGTCGTTGGCGCCCCTCGGTACAGAACTTTCAGCACAACGCTCGACGTTAGCACATTCTGAGCCGGTAAGTGTTCGATTTGTGTTGGGTATCTCCTGCAATGGAATCGTTAAATTTCAGAGGTTATTATTTTATAAGAATTCCATTATGAAATTCTAGATTTGCATCTGGTTTTATTTCTAAATATTCACTTCGTACATCAGGAAAAAAGATTTGAATTTATATAAAGAATTTTAAATATCTGTATCTTGTTATTCTGCCATTACGTTGTAAATCTTAATGTAAGTAGAATGTCGATCTTTTTACATTCTGTCGAATGCAGAATGCCGATCTTATCTAAATGGAATTTACAAAAAGAATTCTAAAATAATCGCTGTATCGAGTTATTATACCGTTACATTGTAATCTTAATGCAAACAGAATGTCGATCTGCTTACATTCTGTCGAATACAGAATGTCAATCTGGTATCAAAAGCCTTTAATTTCATTAAGATGATATTATAAAGTAAAAAGAAAGGTTTAAGAAAATCTTGCTGGTTGCAAAACGAAATAACAAAGGGAATTCAAAGAAAATCTTACCCATCAGTTCTAGTGTCCAAATAATTTGAAGTAACGACTGCTTCTCCTGGACCCGAAAAGTAGCAGGTCAAGTTATATTTCTTGTCCCTGGAAGTCTGTACATAATCGTTAAACTGAACTACAACAATGTTGGTGATGACGTCTCCGTACTGTAAAGTGAAGTTATATATTAGAAATAACATTTTCAAATAAGGTTTGTCAGGATGGCAATCATACTTTTAATTGTAGAATTATTAATACATATGCCACCGTTGAGGAGATGCCTTGTCTCTCAAAAACATTTGTTGTGCATAATTAAGTTATTACAATAAATTTCTGCTTATGTTCATCTTCCACAATATATCTTTTCGTATGATGTAATGCATAATGGAAAATGACGTATGAACTATACAATATGATCTATGAATTACTCAGTAAGTGTTATTATCAATCATATTAGCATCAATTAGATATTGTTTATCTCTACGATGTTGACTCAGTGGCATGGGAGGGTAAGTAGCGCCAGGTGCATAATATGATTCTTTCGCCCCCTACCAAATTGTGATCCGTGGCTCAGCAAATCTAAATGCTTATAGAGCGTAGTATAATTTTTTTTGTCCCTTTGTCATATTTTACTTTAAGAAATCACGGAAATACAAACATTTTGTACCTATGGCAAAGACTGACACTTGGAGAATTTATATTTCCTGGCCCCCTTCCATCGTTATCTTACTAAATGTTTAATATTCTGAATAGCGCCCGTTATCGTGAATACTTCGTAACAATATTGTAGAACATTTTGTGCGCATAGAGTATGAGTAGAATAATATCTATGTAAATAAAATTTAGAAACTAGTTTTATGTATATTATAGTAATACAAGCTACTAACAGATTGTTATGAATTTTTTATGCAAATATTATAAATTATAACTATACGTAATGGAGCTTTCGCCCTGTCGATGTACGTGAAACAATCAAATATCGTCCCCACGGTAATATTGCGTTAGTAGGAAGTACTTCCCAATATGGAAGTGATAATTCGATCCCATAGCTTTAATGGTCCATTCAGGATAACACTAATCGGAAGTTTTTCATCTCTGTATCTGAAATGTCCCCAATTATTTTGATGTCTAAAGCAGATTTTTTTTTTTGCATGATTTGTGATAATTAATAAAGTAATTAATTTTTTTATTAATAAATAACTAAAATGTTCAATAATAATTTATTAATAAAAAATTTTAAAAGTATATTTTTATCCGAAAAACATCTGGTATATTAGCTAATGTGTTATAGCCATATATTTCAAATTCAACATCTGAAATTTTTGAATTGTTAAATGCCTTAACCCTAAAATGTATGACATTTTATTTTTTTTCTTCTTTTTACAAAAAAAAATACATGTGTTTTGAATAGCTGCATATAATTTAGAAAAATTATTAAAGTAATTTTAGTTGGGTTTTTTTAACAAAGCAATTAAAATGTGCCAGTTAGTTACGTTATGAATTAAATGGTATCCTGGTGACAGAAATCACATTATAACAATTCTGTCCCTTTTTAGCAATATATGTTTTACAATGCAAAAAAAAAATTATTTGATAGCCTTTTTAACAGTAGAATTATTCATAGAACAACCATCTTGGTATTTTATTAAGTTTCCAGTTAAAATCTAATTCTAGTACCGATGTTGTCATATATCGGACTTTTCTACAGATATTTATAAAAGGCACTTAAAAAGGAATTTCCAAATGTTCAGCGTTGTCCTTTGAAACACTCATGTGAAGCTTATAAATGGAAATAATAAAGTGTTGCCAAATGTCTACACGATGCATTCTAGGGTTAAATACAGAGAACTTAAATATAAATCATTGTTACAGTCATAAAACAGATATTATTTTGTAGATGATTATGAATTTGAACGTACTTGCTGAGTTCCACAACGTGGGAAACCATTCGCTCTGGAAATGCGCAAGACGTTCACATTTCCGCCGTTCCCATCGTAAAAGCAAGTGTCATAAAATCCGTAAGTGTAAATTCTTCCATAGAATCCGTCTGGTGTTTTCAGTGTGAATTCCATACCGTCCAGTGTGCAGGACTGGCTCACTGAAAAATTCGAATTAAAGGAACAAACATCAGATAATCTCAAAGCAATGTTAAGGTAAAGGGTTAATGAACTTATTAAAGAACTTTGAAACAAATATTACGTAATAAAATTACGAATTGCTGTATTTGGTGAAGGCCAAACCAGAATTCTTTATGTAATGCAAACAATAATAAGAAATTAACCTAATCAGTGCTGAAACTTGAAAATTGTGTGCTGTTTCTCACATACATACAATATTTCTATTATAAGTTTGATATTAATTTCAAGAAATTATCTTTTCAAAACGCTTCGGTAAGTAATAAAACATTTTGTGACATGCCTGCAAAAGATCATAACGTATTAAATTCTCCATTACCAAATAATAATAGCATATCTGTATCGGAATTTCTGTATTTTATTTATCTAAGTATACTTAAGAAAGTATATTAGATTCATAATATCAAGCAAGAAAAATTAATCGATTAATGGACAATGAATGACATATCGATATTTTAAAGTTGGGATCTTCAATGATGTATTTTTTTCATGTCACAATAAAAAAATTATTTTGAATCTGAAAACAGATATTGAACCAGCATTTATGAATTATATCAAATTGCCAAATTTCAGTTTCAGTCTTTTTCTTTATGACCAAAATCACATCAACTTTTGGTGACAATTATTCCATTCTATTTTAAGGCTGCAGAAACTTCATTCGATTTTTGCAATAGCAGTTCACTGATAAAACTGGTCAATCATACTGAAGTATTCACTCACCATCCAGACATCCAGGTGAAACACCTATAGGCTCACGTTCATAATAATCAAACTGAGTGTCCAATTCGAAATACAAAGGGCTTCCAATTTGCACTAAATGACTGTCTTGATCACTTAACTCACAATTGTCAGGGAAGAAAGACCTACAAAAACATAAGATTTATGAACATGTCAATATATAAAAATCTTAATTTTAAATGTATTCAAAATTATTCTATCAATTTGAAACAAACAAACCAGTTTGTAATCCTGTAGCCTTACCTGAAATTAAAAGAGAGGCAAGCAAAATCTCTAGTTTCCATGCAGGCTCTTTCACAATCTGGCAGGGTCTCAGCCCTGACCACCCGGATGATGAAATGGCTTCTCAAGCGCATGCCGTGGCCAATCTTTTTGAAGGTTCCAATGCCCCCAGATTTCCCACACAGCTCTGGGGGAGGAATCGGTGGGTAAGGGGGTGGAGGGGGAGGTGGGAACAAAGGTCCCGGGGCACTGTGAGGTCCTGCGATAAGAATAAGCATTGTGTTAACGATATTAATACATTTATGAAAAATTATCTAAGCTAAATCACACATTTTAATACGATAACCCTACTGTGTATGATCAGATAGACATCAATCAATAGGTCAAAATTATTTCTATAAAATTTGAATTGACAAAATTTTTATCATAACACAAAAATTTTCGCTATTTCTTCTTGATGAATATTTCCTCTACCATTCTGAAATTCATCATTTATAGAATAGAGGATATCTATTGCATTAAAATAAATGAATAAACTGAAAATAATTTTCATGTATGGATATTGGTGATACCTCTGCAATGTTTCAAGATTTAGCAACCCATTGCAAATCAAGTACCATCAATGTAAAACAAGAACATCAAATTTATTCATTTGCAAAAATAGAATATCTACTGAATTCTGGTAAATGACTTGAAAATTGTTCCGAGGATTTAATAGAAAGATTTTTAAATTTAAGAGCCCACTGATATGACAAGACCATCAATATGCAAATTCCACGAAGAATTTTTACTTTTTTTTTCTCCTTTTTTCGGGACTGCCTTAATGTCTTGCATCCTTTCAAACGTTACTAGAAGTAGATTATTATTTAGAATATTAATATTTAGAGTGATGAATTGAATTATTCTGAAAATGTCTATTGTTTTTAAAAATCTTATTACTCGTAGTTAATTAAAAACATTTCTAGAAATCACTTTGAGAGTTACAATGAATGCATTTTCTTAGAATTAAATAGATATTTGGACGTCAAAAGTTATATACTTTCCGAAATCCATAATGCTTAAAACTGGTAATATTAAAAGAGAAATAATCTCATATAAAGAAAAATTAATATGCATTTTAATTTCATGATTTATTACTTTCATTATGGCATTATTTAGTTTGTTTTAAAGATGTTCTAATTGTAAAATTGTGATTCTTCTATATATAAGAAAATTCAAATTCGATAAAACTATGATATTCCAAACCAATTTTCATCCACTTTTCAGAGTGTGCATTTTAAAGACCTATAATGCTTGAAAGGGGGTAGTATTGAAAAAAAGTTTAACAAATTTTTACTTTAATACAATTTTAAATCATAAAATTGATACAATCTTTCAATGTATATTCTAAAAGTATCTTTTCTTCCATTTATTTTTCGTATCATTATGTCCTTTTATTTTAAGAGAATTTTTTCTAAAACTTCGCGAGATTTTTTGTGAAAAGGAAAATCCTTGATTATTGTATTATAAAGGAACAAAAAATAAAAATCACCGATACCCCGCCCTTAAGATATTTTATAACATTTAATTATTTCTATTAAAAGAAGTAAAAATATCCTTAAAAGGAGAGAATCAGTAATGTTATCCGAGGGCAATGATTACTGTTATGCGATAAAAAGGATTCTCAAACTCAACAATGTTAATGTAATATTTAATGCATATAAAAAATGCTTTTAATAAGGAAGTAAGGAACAAGAGAATTTGGATAAATATACATAATCATTTTTCTGCAGTGATATTGAAAATGATTACCTATGAGAGGAGGTAATGCTGGCCACCCAAAATGCGGTCCTGCCCAAGGTGGTAGTACAGCTCCAGGGGGTGGTGGGGGCACTCCAGCACTTGGAAACAGACCGCTACTCGTCCATCCACTTGTCCATCCGTCTGGTGGGCCACTGACCCATCCACCGGCACCCATGCCGCCTCCACCCGATGACCAGGCACTGGAGGCAGAATTGCCACCTCCGCTTGGCCACGAAGCAGATCCACCCCCCATCGAACCTGCATTGGGGAGGGAAGAAAATAAATCCATTGCGGTGAGGGCTTAGAAAGTAATTTTAGAACGCGATGCGTGGTCATTAGACTTCAAATTCAGCAATGATTTATCACAGGATTGAAACCGGATTCCACTTAAGTTTTGTGGAGTTTTAAAGCTCAGTTCTTATAAAATTTTCTATCGGAATTCAAATTACCTTATGCAGAATTCTGATGAATCGAATATAAGTTTAAGTGTCATTTTGTTTATCTGACTCAGTGAAAATATTATTAAACATCTTTTCCAAAATCATTTTCTTTAAACTTCAAATCGGAATGCATAATTCTCTAATTGAAACAAAATGTGAATAGAAACATCAGTAAGTTTTGACATTTCTGGTAGCTTTTAAAATGTAGACAATTTCAGATATACATTTATAGTAATGAAAATATGTATGATTATATCACTGCTATTTAATTCTAAATCGAATTATCAATCCTCTTTGATGAATGCATTTTAAAAATCCTGTTCAAAATATACCGCTGTAATAATGAAAATTTTCAATAATAAAATAAAAGTTATTTATGAAATTTTGAAGCTGAAAATTATTTATTTAAGGAAAAAATAGTTTAAATATAACGATACTTTTATTACGAAAGATATTGTTTTTATGAAATCAAAGAGAATTTATTAAAATCCTATTATCATACTGAAACTTGTAATATGTAAAATTAGAAAAATTGGGAAAATATTATCATCGTAATATTTTGATCACTTGGTAATTTAAAATTTTAAAATTTGTCATCTAAAAGAACTGAAATTAAAGTCATCCTTTTCGAATTCTTCTTTAAATAGGTTTAGATACATGGATCGAAAATAACTATTTTTAGCACAAAATTTCGAAATACAATTGTGCTTATTAATTGTATATGAACTCATTTATTTTCCACAAATAATACAAGATAAGGTAAATAATTAAATCTACTTCAAAAATAGTCAAAAGATATCCTTTCGTGAAATAAAAGCTCAACTAGATAACTATAAATTAATTCTTTTGCGAATTTGTGCTTTAAATAGTAATTTAGAAAGTGAAGCTTAATCGAATGATCTATTTTTGGAAATTATAATTACCATATACAGTTATCCCACCAGAGGGCGCCTCAGAAATGATGATGGGAAGCTTCCATTATGATTGTTAGTTCTCGCTACCTGGGTGAGTACAGAAATGATGGGAGGTTGGCTACCTTCTTCCAATGACGGGAAGTATTGAAATGGGTTATACTGTAGCCGGGGATGGCCATAAGGACTTAACCATAGTTCCTGTCATTGTTGCTGTCGTGGCGGTCCGGTCAATCAAATTAATCAGTGTGTCTTAGTGGCGGGTCTGAGTGGCTATTTATGGTTTGTTTACAAGAATTAATCAATTGAATCGTTAACATTTTGTAAATTTAACCTAATAGCACTTATTCTGTTGTTACTTAAGTTATACTAACTATATAGTTAATTATAGAAATCACTTTATGATCTGTTTCAAATAGCAGCCATCTTTATTATACCAACTTCTTTCGCGAACATTTCAGAGCGTTACTCCGGACAGAATAATTTTAAACTAAATAGTGTGATAAGAGGTTACTGAAGACAGTCACACTTTTTTTTAGTGTTTAAAATGCATTACATAAATTAGATAATAAGTTTGACTTCACGGTTAGTGACTCACCTCCACTTCCTCCGCTCCATATGCTACTGCCTCCACCTCCGCTGCTCCAAGCCCCCGCTGATCCTCCAGAAGAGCCTCCGCTGCTGGGCCAGCTGGCACCACTTCCACCCATTCCACCCATAGATCCCATGGATCCGGATCCTCCCATGCCACCTGAAGAACCCGATGACCAGGGTCCACCTCCTCGCGTTCCAAAACCTCCACTGGCTGCATTGCCGCCCACACCTCGAACTAAAAAGAGAAAAAAAGGTGAATAAATTATCGAATAGAGAGAAATTGGATAAACAGCAAAACAGAGGGGAAGGAGAAATTAAATCTGAAAGATAAACTAAGACAACAAGAAACAGACACATTCAGTTATTCAAGACTCAGTCACAACATAAATAATGAAGTGAAGGCTTTATGAAAACAAATCGTTTCCTTGATGAAAATGTCGGAAGTTATACAAAAATTCGAGCCGACTTTAAAGCTTTTGTTTCAGATGTATGGGACAAGAACATATATTTTAGTTTCTCTATAACATTGTTCACATGTGTAAGGCAAATTGATTTGGTTGGATTAAGTCAGAGTACTGTCCTGTTTTTGACTTTTGCAAAGATTTTTTAGAACCGAACTTCGCCCTTTTGGACTGCGGTCAAATGATGAGAACAAAATACAAGCAAAATACAAGTCGGCGGGCTTTGTCTTCCAAACATTTATGCTTTATTAGCAACTGGACTATATGAACTGAAGTGCAGAGGCGGCTAATTGATTTCAAAACATTGAATAGATTTTGTGCACTTTCAAAACAGACCATGGAAAATCAAATATAAATACCGTAATTTTTTCATTTTTCAACTACAAGAGGAAGTATATCTTCCCAACAAAGACTTTGCAGGAGCCCTGGGAGACTTCTTCAAATCTCTTGATTCGGTCAATTACGGAAATTGTTACTGGAAATTTCCAATAAGAGAACTCATACACTTTTTAAAGAATATTTTTATGCAATCAAGATGATCATATCATTTTATACGATGGCTATAAATGCATCATAATTATAAGCATATTAATTTCGGAAAAATTTAGAAGTTTGAAGTTATTACTCTGCAAAATTTATTTTTATGTGTTAAAAATTTTAAATAAAATGTGGTAACATGACCGAGGAAAAAAAATATTTAATAGAATTTGATATCAATAATTTTTAATATTATGTAAGCTTAAAAATATTTTGAAACAGAAAAAATACTGCCGTGCCATCCTATTGTAGCAACACTTTAAAATATTTATTTTATTCTCTTCAAATTAAAATTAATTTTCACAGAAGCAACTACCATTGTTAATCAAAAGTTTTGATTTGTTAACTGAAATTTTCTTTGGCGAACTGTAACCACCATTGTCTTGCTTTTAATTGGCCCAAACCAATTAATTTGTTAACTGTTGATTTAACTCGGCAAATGTCAGACCAAAGCATGGTGATTTCTTTGTGAATTCCAGCTATCAGTAAAACGCAAGTTATTGCAAATGCAACTTGTTCGCCAATTATTTGGATGAAGTGACTAAATTTCTTTATTACGTCCTTAAACATCTATGATATAAAGAGTTGTGAAGCTACATTTGCATCTGGCAATGCGAATATAATTTAGACTTGTTCTTAGAATCTGTTGAGTTTTGCTTGTATTCTGTTTTGTTCGCCTTCTTTTGTTTTTGTTCGATTAATTTTATTATAGTTAATTGTGGTATTAGTTTTGAAATGTTCGTACTGTTTATAAACTTGTTCTCAAAATTTTTATAAATTAGAAAGAATGAAAGCGAACTATATAGTGAGTGATATGAAAGGATAAATCAAGCCGAGTTGAAAATATAGACAAATATATGAATGCCATTTAAACTCACAGTAATCAGAAATTTTTTCGCACACTAGACGAGGTTTCATATTATCTTCGCACCGATTAAACCAGCAGAAATCCATGACATTATTCATATGGCAATGACAGTACTAGTATAGAATTGTTCTTATAATATTCTTAGAATTTGTTTGCGTTTGTTATCTGTCTTTATTATGTGTTAATTAAATTGAATGCATCCAATGCAAGTATATTTCTTGTTCACAATACATAAGAAACAGTTAACATTTGGTAAATCAAGAGGAATTAAAGCAAGCATTAAAGGAATATGCAGGGGGCAATCAAAGCAGGACGAAGACATAGACACGAACGTAGACGTAGACAAATATACGTACACCACTTGAACTCGTAGTAATCGTAAAAGTCGTCATCCACTAGACTAGGTTTCATACCGCCGTCGTACCGGCTGAATCGGCAGGACTGATATCTGGAGCTGTACTCGACGGACCGACAGTCCCGACCGTAGCGCCTCATGCACTCATCCAAACATTCCTGGAAAGAGTATGACTTGGTTTCGGCCTGTTGGGGTCCGTCAAGGCGCTTCCGCCGATAGCATTCGAATGTCAGGTTGTTGATCAGGGCATCTGGACAAGAGAAAACGATACTTTTAACTGACCGTCGACCCAGCACAAGTGGATTACACCACAAAATGTCACATAACAACTGGCCATCACCAAGCATTGTAAAACTCACACATATGCAGTCGAGTGAATAGAATATTAAAATTTTTATTGCTTATGAGATAAAAAACGCTAACCTAAAGATCCTGAAATAACTGTTGTCCCACGTACTAACAATGGATTTCGGTTTTATAATAACTCTGATAGAACACAACGTCCATGTCGTTAGGAATTTCCTTCGGGGCCCACAGAAAGCCAAGATCGAATAAATGCCTATAGCATATGTTGAAATCCACAATCCACTTGTTTGAATCAGACTGACCATGTATTTTTTGAATGTATGGCCATACACTCACACATAAAGTGCACTCAAATGATCATGGCTAGAAAACTTGAAGTATGCAAATTTTCATCTTAGACATGGCCTTTAATAAAATTCCATATGGATATACAATAAAATAAATTAATTATTAGTCTTAGAAGTAACAAATTAATATATAATCTTAATAATTACTTCAAAAATCAAAGAGTATTTCGATATAACAATGTGAAAAAAAGAAGAAGAAAATGAATCATGTAAGGTGAATTCAATAGTTCACTGTACCATAAATTTCACAATTGTCTCCTTTTCGTCTAATTATAATAAAGAGTGTCTCATTAAAGCAAGTTTAGCATCTTGCTTGATTGCCCCTTGCACAGAATAATACAATAAACTGATTTTTAAAACCTAGAGCTGACGTTACTGTACTCCCCCATTTAAAACTTCATAGTTTACTTTTCATTATAGAAAATACTTCACGAAATTAAAAAGAAACTAAAATAACAATTCTTATTTGTTCGAATTGATGATATGGGAAAAATTACAGGAAACCGTTTGTTCTCAGAATATTAACCCTCAATATGATTCAATGTATTTTAATTATTTTTTTAGCAGAATTTAGTTTTATACTCATTAATTGATATTCTGTGTTGTAAAATTTTGCATTTAAAACTGAAACAAATTAAATGCTTGGAACACGTCACATGTTTTAATGTGCCTATTATGTCAGCTAAATGGCAGTTCTTGGCTTTCAAAATGTTGTCATATTGAGTTAGTATCGATTTTAATACAACTCTTATAAAATTCAAATTAGGAATATTTGTGAAATAAAAGAAATAATTCAATAAAGCAACTAGCTATACGTATACGCTTCATATATCCTAACTGCAAATCTATGTCAAATTTTGGACCACATTTTACTGTTGAAATCGGAAAAGAATTAACTACATAACCTGAGGGTCTTTTTCATATAAAAATATACGAGGAAGTCGAAAAAAAATATTTTCAAATGTATTTTTCTTATGTATCTGCAATTGTTTCTCTCCTTTATGGTACTTCACGATTTTCTAAAGTACACTCATAACAGAATAAGAATCAATGTTTATTATGACTCTCACGGAGCCTTGCTTGGTAAATTATTTTTTATTTAGATATGCAGTTTTTTTTTTTTTTTTGAAGGAGTGTCATTTATATTTATGATATAGCAATATGTTCGAGCTCGAAGGGCTAAGTATGAATGATAGATATGGACAAGGGTTTAATCATACCCATTCAGAAATATAAAAAGTTTGTGGATCAATAGATGAGTAAATATTTAAAAATATTTTTCTCCTGCCAACATGGTCGACTTAATGTTTATTTCTTTATACAGATGAGAATAGAGTTCGAATGTTTGTGGACTTCAGTCTTTGATGTTAATTTTTGAGTGAATTGAACAGATCTCTCAAAAGCAGATTGAGAGAAACGTTAGCTAGGTTGGTATAAATTAAAAAGACGGTACCTCTATCCGATGTCCCGCAAAAGAGCCGGTACAAGTCACCAGTGCTAGGCTTGAGGGGCTTCTGTGCATCTGGGCCCTCAGCATCTCCTACCGGATCATCCGGATACAGAACACATGTCTTACTCTTGTCGTAGTAGAGGAAAGACCTGCACATGAACCCTCGCTCTGTGAGGCTGTGGATACACTTGTCCGAGCAGTCCTTGAAGTCGCGCACTGAGAACAGGTCACGTTCGTAAGCACCCTCCAACTCTTTGCCGGCTTCCAGGATCAGAGCAGTGGCGGAACACAGATCGGAGCCTGAGTGGAAAATGGAACAATTGTGATGCCAAACCAAGACAATATAAAATATATCAGTTTTCCTAAAAAAAATTTCAAGGGCCTAAGTTCTTATTTATGAGCAGTAGTATAACTACAATATATTCAGATTTTTTTTCTCTCAATATGGACTAGTATTGCAGCCCATGTAAGTTATTAGTAAATCACTCAACTGCTAGGCATATGGAGAGTGTACTTTAAGATAGTTTGGTAAGTAGAAACGGAAGCTTCTATATGGGGGCTTCTTTTTGGACCAACTGTGCGATGGAATGTTATTCCGAGGTGTATGAATCAGTTTTTTTTTATAAGAAAGAATGTTTGTGATATCTGTGCTGACTATAGATGGCAATCAAAAATGAATTTGATTCTTTGTTTGCATGCAAATCCAAGATGGACAAGATAGACTACGATTCCCATTAGTGATGGCGAGAATTCTTCTACATTCTTTTTAATCTTGTGTTCAAACTATATCTCAATATCTATAAACTAGTTCTGTATTATAATGATATAAAATGCATTTTTTAAAAAAATTCTTTTCTTTTGTATGGACTGAAAGCTTTCACAAAGTTTTCAAAATTGGGCAGTTAAATTCATCACCTATATATAATTTCGTTGTCAAGATTTCTAAGTATTTGTACTTAAAACATTTCTCATATGGAATGTTCTTAATCAGTTAATTATTGTTCAATCATGAAATCTATTACTTTTTAAACACCACCTGCTTATTTTAAAACCAGCGAGAGTAGTTTTCCCAAAACTTTCTCATATACTCTCTAATAATGATGTTATCACAGTGAACGCCTTGCATGGTATAGATGTACAGTATCTCGAAATATAAAACGTTGGTGTGAATTTAGCATTTTTACTGAATCTATTGTGTGATCCTCAGCGATTTTTTTTGGTGATTAATCCCTGGCAAGCGGTCAGAAGTATCCAAAAATCGAATTTATGTTTTAGGCGCGTTCTTTCCAATCGATTGAAACAAAAATTTGAAATAAAACAAAACTTAAAATCACAAAATCACGCACCAAATTTGATATATTTTAATCACTGCGTTTTGATTACATGCTTCTGAAAACGCAAATCGACCGATGGACAACCCCTTGCTGGATTTCGCTGAACATTGGGTAGGCGTCTATACTAAAGAGGTTATATCTGTGTAAAAAATTTTATCTATCGAGCTCTCTTGTTTTTTGACTATACTAACTTATATTTGTACAGCCGGACGGACAGACTTCCTCAGAACAGATTTTGCTTAAAATTTGACAAGTAATCTATAAATTTGGTTTTAAATTTCATATGTTTAGCTTAATACGCTTTTGAATTATTTTTTTTCACAGACAGACTTTGTCACAGTTTTTCAAAAATGTGTTTTTCAAATTCGAGGAGGTCTAAAATGTGGAAGTTCGAATTTTTCGACGATTACTACAGTATGTATACGAGAGCATAAAAATCAAGAAAAGGAGATAAACATGTATCGAAAGAATTTAAGTTTACCACTTTTCATGAGTAAAGTGAAAATAAGTAATACAAATCTAAACCATTTTGCTTTGATGATTAATATTTTGTTCTCTTAGCTAAAGGGAGAGAGGAATCAAATAACTTTTGCTCATTGAAGTCTTGTTAAGAGCACACAAAATTCCAAATAATATGTTTCAGAAATGCTTATTATAAAAATCGATGTTATTTGCCTGCCAATTAGTTTGAATTGTAGTTATGTATAATAAGAACTAAGGGAATATTTTTTCACGAGAAAAATTATATTTATGTCCCAGATAATTTTATGTAATAAATAATTATAATATCAGGAATTCCGCTGAAATTTAAGGGCGCAATATCAGTAAAATGCCTTTTCTCTTTTGAAACCACCGGAAGGAATAATCTATCGTCTCTCGTTTAGGAGAAATCCTTTGTGTTTCTTTCTTTTTTTGTGTGTGTCATTTGTAAGAAATGCAGCCGTCACGTAAGCCATGAGAAGATTAAATAAGGGTTGCATCCAGAGTTACTCACAGGGTTTCAACAAGAATGCTGTAACAAGAATGTGTAAAAGCGAGGAGATTAACTCCTGATACAAGAATTATATAACTGCACTGAAAGGTTCACACTATATTACATAATTAAGCATTACGCATTGATTTATTTTAAAGGATATATGGTCTTAAGTTGATCTGTGTTTTCGTACCCACCTGAAAGACAAAGATTCTCCATGTAATCGCTGTTGGCATCCGAAACAAAGCCAGTGGGGTTCATGGCCTTCGTCTCTCTACTCAGTCTGCACACGGAACCTGCCCTGTCGAAGCTGCAAGAGCGGCACTTGAAACTCTCCTCGTTTATGCACTTGCTCTCGCAGTCGGTCCTGTTCACGGCAAACACTTCTCGGTCGCTCGTTCCCTCGAATCGGAAACCGGGGGTTCGCTCCATCACGTACAAGCGATTGCTGCACTCCGTGCTCACCTTGCTCGCTGGAAAGGAAAGGCAGAAAATTATAAAAATCCCATCTATAGCTATAATTGTTGTTGTCTCTTTTGTGTTAAATAGGACAGAAAACTGCATTCAAGACTTGCACCGACAATAAATTTAAGTAGGAATTAATTAATATCAGAACATAAATAAAGCCTTTTTTATTTATCTGGACTTGATTATTATCAGAATTTAAATAAAGTCTGCCTTATTTATCTGAACTTGATTATTATCAGAATATAAATAAAGCCTGCCTTATTTATCTGGTCTTGATTATTATCAGAATATAAATAAAGCCTGTCTTATTTATTTGGACATTTTTAGTGAATAGGATTACCAATTGCCTAATGGAATAAATAACATGGCAGCAAATTAAAAAACCCGATGTCACCATATGATTAACATAACTTTCAGTAAAATAAACTACTAACATGTGATGCATATCTCGTTAAAGTGCCAGACGTCGTTCTGCTGGACGAGAGTCTCCATGCCATCGGGCGACGCCTGGTCGTAGTAGAGGTAGCAGCTGGAATCCTCGTATTCCGCGACGACCCCATTTCTGGCTGACGAGACGTCGTTGCCCTCATGTGCGGGCACTGGACTTAGCCTTTTGCCCGGCAGGAAGTCGAACGATCGACACTGTGGCACATGTTGTGTTGTGGTGCGGTCCTCCGCACATCTTCTTATGCATTCGGACAACACCCTAATGGGAAGGTCCTTTCTAGTAATCTGCAAAGGTGGGAAAAAACGCATTCAAAGTTTAAACTCATTGTTATTTTTCACAGCTGATAAATACTTCACTGTTTAGTTACCTAAGACATAGAAAATAGAATGAACTTGTATCATGAAACATACTTTACAGCCAGCAAAAGACAATAATTATGAGTGGTATACGTGTTTGAGGTATATAGGGATATTGAACATAGAGATTAATAGATTTTTGGAAGGTAATGGAATTGGCGCAACCATTTCTTTAATTTTGCAATAATAATAATAATTAATTAATTTTAAAAAACTTTGCTTCATTTTTTTTATTTATTTGACATATTTTGACTATGAAAAATGCACAATTGCACAATTAGAAATGAAAGAGACGATGAATAAGTACTAGAAGCAACAACTATTTATTTCTTATAGTTAAAAGTTTTCTATTAATTATTACAAGATATATAATTCTGTAATATAATCCTAGTTTATATTATTTAAGACGAACATTTTACTGTGCAAAAAAGCGGAAGTTTTCATATAAATTTTTGATTTTCCTTAACCAGGAGTGTCGACTCAATCTAATGGTTACTGAGTGTTTTGATGACTCTCTAGGAATGAGAAATCCAGGTATGAAAGGGATATGCTAGTCTCTTCTTCGAGCGAGCCAGAATTGGTAGCTAAATGGTGATCAAATTTAATAGTTGCTCAGTGTTTTTATGACTCTCCAGGAAAAAGAAACCCACATATGAAAGGAATATCTATTCTCGCCTTCAGACCAAAATTCATAGCTAAATGATGGTCAAATATAATGGTTTCTGAGTGTTTTGATGACTCTCCAGGAATGAGAAACCCGGATACGAAAGGGATATGCTGTTCTCGCCTTCGAGGCAAGATTGGTAGCCAAATGGTGGTCAAATCTAATGGTTTCTGAGTGTTTTGATGACTCTCCAGGAATGAGAAACCCGGGTACAAAGGAATATGCTGCTCTCGCCTTCGGGCTAAGATTGGCGGCGAAATCTTTTCTCTTTTGGGCTCGACTGTAAATAGTTTTTACTGATTATGAAACGATCATTTTGCCGAAAGCTTTTACCTTGGTATACAAGAAAAAGTAGCATATCATTAAAAATAATGTTATTTCTTTTATTTAACTGGGAACAGAGTCTAATTTAATCAAATATTATCTGTTTTCTAAGGAACAGTACGTGAATATATATAGTCCATTATTTTCTATTTTGTTTCCTGAAACAGTATAATTTTTCCTGTATACTATGTCTTCATTTCGTTGATTTCATCTCTTTGTAGGATTTTAACAGAACTGATTACTGACATCCCAAATAGTCCGATTCTTTGACTTTAGGATTGTATTCTTGTGTCAGGTATAGGCTTTTTCCAGGCAAGCTCAACCGAGAGCCGTCATCACAAATCAATCCCAGAATAAGGAAATCCAATTATTTATGATATTTACAATCATCATGGTGCTCTTCTATATTTTGAAGATGTTATTTTGGATTTTATTGAAGTTTGGAAAATCCTACCCTCTAATTTGAGTTCGTTCTGTATCTTTTACTGCATTTAAAACTGACTGTCTTTCTACTTCCAGTCAACAATACTTCACAATATTGCAGCGAAATATTCAAGATATTTCAACAACAGTGTATTTGAATTACAATCCTTTTAGTCATTGGAAATTATGAATTTTCAATGGAAAAATAATAAAAGGTTTTACTTACAACTTCTGCTCTCCTGGTGCCTCCAAAACTATTGCTGCCTGTTCCGGAAAGCTTGTAATCGGCAACTCTTTCGAACATCAATTTTCCTACTCCGTTGTTGCAACTTTGCGCTGAGAAAAGATAAAAATCAAACTCATGATATGTTTCATGCTTATATTGATAATTTAAGAATTAGTATAATTTAAATTTTAAAAGAAATGCATCTATGTAATTCAGGATCCTGAGACTAACATATTCGACGATTGTATTTAGCAAAGAGGTGGTACTCAGAAAGAAGAACAATTATTGCGTCTCATAATTTCATGAAAATACTGAATTTATCTTATTGCTAAATCTCGCCTCTTTCTTCTCATCCCTTTTTTGTGAAATGAGCTTTGGCGCATACGCAAAAGAACAGTTCGCGAACAAATGGACAGAATATGAATTTACATCCTCTATCAATCTAATATATAAAAATGAATTTTTGTTTATTCATATTTTATGTGGTGAAATACCATTCATCCAATTGTGATAAAATTTTGCTGACTTATTGCTTGCACTTGTACGAAGGTTATAGCCACAGTACAATTACTATATCTAAACCGGCGTCCTGGCATAGGCGTAGCGCGTCTTCACCGTGATCTGAGCGTCTTGGGTTCGAGTCCCGTTTTGGGCCGTTGTTCTATCTATGAGATGTGTGAATGTGCTCCCCTGTAAAAAGGGGTTGTGCAAGCGAATGAGTGATGCGTGAGTAGCAAAGTCGTACTCTAGGCCCTAATTGGCGCTACTATAAAAACAAGAGACGCTCCCCCACCGGCATAAATCACTGTCTTCGTAACAGTAGACTTGTCAATGGCAAGTGTCATAAGAAACAACAACAACAACTATATCTAATATATAAAAATGAATGTTTGTTTGTTCGTATCCAATCAATGTGAGCAAGATGAAATCGAAAGTATTTAATGTAAGTGTATTTTTTTTTTCTTCTTTTCTTTAATGAGTAGTCATCTACACAAGATATTATCATTCAACGTGCACAATATTTTGGCAATATATTATTGAAAGTTTATCTCACACATACAAAATAGAATTGTTATTATCGATGCTGATAAAGGTAAGTTATATATAATGGAAATTTTCCAGTACAAACAGCAATTTTTCTATTTACTGAATCGACAAACGATATTTCGGTTATACAAGCGTATATTATGTTATTGCTTCGTCAAAAATATACCTTTTAAACGTTCGTCACTTAGTAGATCTACCAGCGCAGCACCACTTTGAAATAAGCGAATTCGAACTTCTCAAATAAACGAGGAATGACAAGGCAGCAATAAAGCAGATCGTTTTACGAATTGCAAATTCACATGCTTCAGAAATTCAAGATCAACATGCGACAAGAATCGAGGTAATTATTCTTAAAGAAAAGTCGAATGAAGAAGATGTTATTCGATGCATTCCCATTATTCCCACTGACATGCTTTTTGATTTCAAAGACTACAGTTCCCCGTTCGACTTGCATTTTCGATTACCATCAACAAAGCGCAAAGTCAATCATTTCAAGAGTACGGACTGAACCTAGAAAATCCTCATTTTTTGCTTGTCCAGTTGTATGTTGAATGCTCGCGAGTCAGACAGTTAAGAAATTTATTTGATTTTGCTGAAGACGAGAAAAAAATGTTGTATACCCTAAAGCACTCGAATAATAAAGTAAAAAAATGGAATAAATATTCTTCTTTATATGTCATTTAATTTCAATGAATGTATTCATTGTCGTCAAGAAAATGGATATAATTCTTTCTCCCATTCTTAATTAATCAAGATAACCATTTCAAATGATATTTCCAAAATTATGTCTTCTGCAGCAGCAACGCGCCAGGTACTAGATAGTAATCGATAAATTTATAATTTATTTAATATTTGAATAATTTTTTTAATATTTACATAATTTATAGTATTTTCGCATATATTATATTATATGATTTATTTTTATACTTCCAAAATTTATCATATAAATTAGGCAAAAAAATTTAATAAGTATTCATCAAGATATGATAAATAATAAAATAATTGATTTCAAAATCAGAATAAGAAAATATTTGTCACAAAATATTCTTCTAGTTATTTTTATTAAAATAATTAATTAATTTACATTACATTAAATTTATATCATAAAATTTTGTAACCAATAATTTTTTTTCTCGAAACCATCTAGGATAAAATATTAAATTATATGCATTACATTAAATTTAAAAATAAAATTTTGTTGCCAATATTTTTTTATAAACTCGAAACCATATAGGATAAAATATTAAGCTACCTGATGGATAATAAACGGTGTTATATTTTAACATTTTAAAAAGAATTTGTTGAAAAATGCGTGTATCCTGTAGTCTATAATAAATTAGCATGGGCAAATACAAATGTTATTACTCATGTTTTCAGTATTAAATGATATTTATCGTGTTTCTGACGAATTTTCTTATTTTTAAATTTATTTACAATACTCGTTTCACTTCCGATTCATA
This sequence comes from Argiope aurantia, assembly GCA_026543865.1. Classification (NCBI taxonomy): domain Eukaryota; kingdom Metazoa; phylum Arthropoda; class Arachnida; order Araneae; family Araneidae; genus Argiope; species Argiope aurantia. The sequence goes on from JAPMOR010013083.1 coordinate 604,718, forward strand.
TCTAGAAAATTTGAAACACACCTGTGGGGTCAATTATGATATTGAATTGTTTTCTTACTGCTTCTTGCTTCTTGCATTTACCTTCTTTCAGGAATGGTATAGTAGATTTTTTTTAAACCCCGTACATAACCTCCATTTATGCCAATGATATCCAAGAAGATGAAATCGTCGCATGGAATCAAACTGATTTTATCGTCTTGGATATCATGTTCTTGTTAATTTTTGTAGTTTATTGTAGTCAACGGCAAATAAATTTTAATTTCATTTTAAAATTTCAAGTATTTATAACCGTTTCGCGATGGGAGAAATACATATATGCATCCCCAGCGAACGTCTCTCACATGCCTGGTGTGCCATCTGTCCATTTCTGGAAATCGAAATAATGGGATGGGGATGCATATGTGCATTATAAACACTTTTTAAACGCTACTAGATACTACCCCGTGTCCATTACTTTTGAAATAAATATAGTTTTAGTATCCTGACCTTCAGTTTGATAATATTCAACCGGACTTTGGTATTATGCTTATCAGCTGTTGTGGAGGAGGGGGGGGGGGATAAGAGTAATGTAAATAAACAGAGCTGGGTTGTGTAGCTTTTCCACTAAATAGAATCATTCGCGTTTCTTTTTTTTTGTTGTTATTATTATTGTTATTTTTGTGTAACTGTAGTTTTTTCGGGTTTTACCGTTAGTTCCGTTATATTTTGTTTAAGATACATTTCGCACATTTCTTTTTATATTACGGAAAGGCTTGATTTCGGTATATTATGGTAAGAAATTGCGATTTGTGAGGAGGAGAATGTGCTCGTATTATGAATGAACTTATAACCTAAAAAAGTAGCAAAAATGACGACGCTAGAACTTATTTATTTTTTTGTGATTTTTTTTTTCAAAGTTAGGCTTAGTTCCTGTGGGCTGATTCCTTTCGCGTACGCTCTGTCCCGTGCGTGCATCTAGGATAGAGGCCTCCCGTCCCGAAAGGAACAATAAAACACCAGCGAGTATACTAAAATATAAAGCAACATACTAAGAACAGCACTGAAGTTCCTTCATTCGAATTCCTTTTATCTAACATTTTGTTTTTCAAATTTTATAACAGAAGTATTATATTTCTATTGAAATTCGGAAAAAATAAAAAATAAATGCATAATCCTCAACCAACAATTTCAAATATACTCTTAGCATAAATGGTCTGTTAGAAAAACTAAATCTGACTCTGAAATTCGAGATCAAGATTTTGGTGGGGAAAAATATTATTTTCATTATTGTTTGTTAATATTTATAAATATTATATATATATTATTTTTTGTCGCAATGTGGAGTTTTGTACCATTAAACCCAACGTTTAAATTCATTTCCATGAAAAAGAAATAAAGAGGAATAGCATATTTTTTAGAGAAACAGCGTTAATATTCTGTTCGAAAAACTGGAAATTACATCAGTAATTCAAGGCCATGGCTAAATGAAATAGAAAAGTGTGAACAATATTTCCATATGCTTGGCACAATTTGACCAACTGATTCATGCTCTATTAAAATTAACAAATCGAATAATTATCAAGGGAAACGGAAATCATGAAGGAATACCTTTTCATATATAAAACATTGGGTACAACGTTTTAAATTATTGTTCACCTACATATATCCTTAAACCGGATAGGAGCCGCATAAACTCTGTATATGAAAATATGGAAAATTAATAAAACACTAAGAACAAGAAAGAAAGAAAAGAGGGTCAACTATTATAATAAAGTTGTTGTGACTGAAGTAGATCCTTTTGTAGAAACTATTTTATTGACATTATGCACATGGAATTATTCAACAACGTAAACATGGATGAATTCTAATTCTTCTTTTCTCTCCGTTGCCAATTCAGCCAACTCAATAACAAGTTCATTAATTAGAAAAGATAACAGGAAGTGCGAAATCCAAGATGCGTGTCAATAGAAGTGTCTATAATGAATTCAAACTTTTAAATACAATATTGCAACAACTTAACATCAAATTAATTGCTAACAAATAGCCTTTGTTTTTTCAAAAAGCCTGAAATATATTCAAAATCTATTTCATCCGAACCCACCCAATCTCTACACACAATTTGACGGCCATAGTGTCCTTACTTCCTTGTCATAATATCACATATTTTATTTTATCTTCAAAACCAAAAATTCCGCTCTCGTAATCGACCTTTTACACGACCCTGAGGGCATTAACATTATAATGCATATCCACATTTCATTTCCAGCGACTGAAATTCAAATTTTTGGGCGCAGGTGATCAATCCTGTCGGATTCTCTCCAGTGACACAGTTTCACTAATTGCGACCCCTATTGTCTCTCGATCCAGAATATTGACCCCGCTCTGGCCTTTCAAGAGAGCTGAATGCTTCGGTGCTGATACAGATAGGGGAGATAACTGGATTCGGGATATTTGGGGGGGGGGGGATGAAGCCTGCTGCGAATAGATTTCATGAAAATATCGATAAATAATTTTAACTACCTTAGAGCTAAGTAATTGCACTTTTTGCGAATTTGTATCTAAAAGAATCCTGTAGGATAAAAATTTTTATCATAGAGTAAGAATAATCTACAACAGCTCTACTGGCAGCGTTCAAAGTTATTTATAAAAGTCAAAGTCAATAGTGTTTCCAGAACAATTTTTTTTAACTTTAGCATAAACGTAGTATAGAGGAAGTATAGTAACCGTTAAAAAAATTCGAACTACAGATTTTAACGGATCTCCACGTTTCTGAGTTCGAAAAACACATTTTTGGAAAATGTTCTTCTGTCAGTGACAAAGATAGTTCTCACTCTACCTCTGCTTTGAGGTAGAAGATAAAATTTGATATAGGTCTTTATACCAAATTTTCAGATTTCTATCAAATTTTGTTTAAAATCTGTTCAGAGGAAGTCTGTCTGTCCAGCTGTTCGAATATAAGTTAACACGATAATTACAAAACGAAGAGTGATAGACAGATAAAATTCGGTTCATATGTTTAAGATTTATAGAGTAGACACGAATCAAATTTTAAGCCAAATCTGTCAACTGGTTAACTGTATGTCGGTCTGTACTTTCAGAAACAGGCAAACACGATAACTTCAAAACGCAGTGACTTAAATATATCGAATTAGGTATGGGATTTTGGGACTAATAGTGCAGTTTTGCGCCATTTTTTCCCCAATCGTTTGAGAAAAACGTATTTAAAGCAAATTTTGGATACTATTAACGGCATGTTAGTAATTAATCGCCAAAAGTGACACGATAGATTCAGTAAAAATGCTAATTTCACGCCAAAAGTTAATATTACTAACTATTGTACGTTGATGTCATATAAGGCGCTCTCTGGCATGTCAAGTTTATTAGAGAATATGCGAAAAACATTTTAAGGCACCTCCTCTGCTGGTTAACTGTATATTTATGTTACACTCTAATTGGACTGTTACCAACTGCCATTGTGTAAACTTTCTTAGATCTAATGAAACAGAGAAAATTTATCCAACAAACGAAACACAATTTCATGCGATATGACATCTGATTGCATGTTTGCTTACAGTATCTTTTGCCACGTCCGTTTTTATCACGAAGGAGTTTATAATAAGAAACCATTGCAATGCCTCAAAAAAAAATCTTGTCTTGAAATTTCAAAGATTCTATGCGTTTTATACCTCCTGATTATTTAGAATTATTTATGTATGTGAGTGCGATAACTTAAATACAGAGCAGTCTTGAGGAATTAAATTTAGTATGAAGTTTTCTAAACCAGAATTATAAATTTGCTCCATTTTCCGATCGGAATCCATCATATAGAGTTTCCAGTCTATCCATCCTTCTGCATATGAATATAATGATTCAAAAATACTATATCCTAAGTGGGTGAAATCTGATAATCTACAAAATCATAGATCCGTGACAACTTTTAAACGTACTTTTCTACAGATTGACTGTATGTCGATTAATCTATTGATGTATATTTAGAATGTTTTCGAACCTTTTAAGAATACAATAATTCGAAAACTCAGCAATATAAATATATAAATATTAATACAGGATCTTTTCAATAAATTTGCATATTTATGTCAAATTTTGTTCTCAAATGAATGACGTCAAAAATGTACATTCGATTCATTTAATTATATCACAACAGCACAAAGGTCGCACTGTTTATATTTACAGGAAAAAAGAAAGACAGAATATTTCTGATGGCTCAGTACTTAAAAGAGCCGTAAATTTCAAAGTTTCAAAAATTCTGATTAATAAATTCTGGTAAAAAAGCAATATCATATGTACATGAATTCGTATCCTGCCATGACTATTCGACTTCAATGTCTTATGCTAGTGATCGGCGAGATGTTGTGCGAGAATATATCAATCCTATCTTGACTATATTAGAAAAGATTTACAAGTCAAAAATCCACATTTGAATTGAATTTTCATAATCCAGTAATACATATTTAAAATGAATTTTCAAAAAAAAGAATCAGAAAAGTTTTTTGAATAAAGTATATTTCTGGAGAAATTTCTATAATTTTTTATATTCTCGTACATGAAGTATATAAAGAGAAAGTTTTGTATTTATCAAAAAAAATTCAAACTCGAGGTTTTGACGAATCTCTCTGTTTCAGACTTCTTCAAATAAAAGAAAATCATTTTGGAATTATATCTGTCTATGAAATAGAACTTAAAAGTTTTTGGATCATGAGATATAAAATTTTGTCAGCATGAGATGTATAGATTTTTAAAGAAATTCTGTCTAGTTTTTAACGAAATCCATTCAGAGGAAGTCTGTTTATCTAATTATCCGAGTGCAAATGAATAGATAACTGTATAAACATACATAAATAAAACTCTGTATACAGATATATCATCTCAGGTTTGCATCAAATTTTGAATTAAATCCTTCAAAAAGTTGCATGTCTGCCGGTCCATACATTCGCATCCATTTAAATGGTATCATTTAAAACGCAAAGGACTTGGATAAATAAAATTTAGTCTGGGACTTTGTGGTTAAAATTTTTTGTTCTGTGTCAAATGTTGGCTTCAAATGGCCGAAAAATACTTAAAATGTATACCTGGTTTACTTCCCATTTAGACTAAGCACAAAACTCCCATTTGTGGGATTTTAGAAATAAAAATCTGAACTTTCAAAGAGTTTAAGGCCTTATCTGAGGTACACAATTTTTATTGGAGCCGAAAGAGATACCACTTTTAATCACCTTTTTTAAGGGGATGGTAAGATACTTAACAATGCCTTAAAATATCTTACAAACATTGTAGCACCAAAACTAACCAGAAACGGACAAAAGTGTCATGTTCAGCATGTAATGTTCCATTGTGTGCAGCTCCTTGTTTTATGTTGTTTCACCAGGATAGTTAAAAATAATGCATTTGGTAATTTACATTGGATTTGGTTTTTCTATCACTTGTTTCATGAGTAATAAATATATTTTAAATTTTGAAATAATTAATAATAAATAGTTTTAGAAAAATGCATATTTATTTGTGAAATTATTTGTATTTCAGATTTTTCCTCTTGAATAAGTCAGTAAAATGTCATTGGGCGGTGGTTAATATGTAACCATTCCTGTTATAAACAACAACCACAAAAACAAAATTAAAAAAAAATTTTTTGGTCATAAAAGAGCTTCTTTTCTCTAATTATAGCGTAAAATGCAAATTTTGAAAAAAAAAAACAAAAAAAACCCTGGCTTGTGCCCTTTAAGGAATATACGAGAAAGTTTTGGAAAGACTATTCCTTTTTGTTTTATTTGTTTTTCAACGAACCGCAACTAATCATATTTCTAATGCAACTAAATGTCCACATTATATGCTTTGCTTAACTATATTCAAAATTTCAATAATAATTCGTACGTATGACAATATCCGTACATTATTAGAATTCATGATTGTTCGGAAAAAATAAAAACGTTTAATAATGTGATACAACATAAAATTGGAAGCAATGTTTAAAACGAGCAAATAAAAAGTTAAGTAAATAGTAATAAAGCATAGTGCTATTTGCTCTGCAAAACGAAAGCTTTTCTTTAAAATAAAATGGAAACATGTTTTCGAAAAAAATCGATAAAAGACAATGATAACAACAGGAAATCTATAAAAGGAAAAGAAATCGAATAACGATAAGCGTGTTTTGCTGTATAAAAGGTTAAAATATTCTAGACGAACGATTAAAATTGTTTGGGAACCATTTTATATCCGCATAATAAGCCACAAAGTGTAAAAATAATAAATAAATTTTCCAGAAGTTTTAGAATCAAACCGAATATCGTCTGTTTTCCTTGGCATTTACTTTATATCAATGAAAATATTACATATTTTTTTTCTTTTACTTTAAGCACGAAATCTTATAGAAAAGTAAGAATGATTGACAACAAAGATATATAATTGTGTTTGACGAATTTTTAGGTAATCTAAAAGATGTCATCATATTAACAAAATGAATGAAACAAAAAAAATATTAATCAAATTCAAAGAAAAAAATTAGTAATAGCAATTATAAAAACATACTTTTATCAATATATTAAGAAACAGAATTTTTTATTGCATTTTTTTAACTTTTTAGTTTTAAATTTATAATTCATAATTACATACAATATGGAATTGTGCAGTCAATTATTTTACAAATTTTCTATTATCAGATGGTGCCACGGGTACATAATTAATATTCAATTTCTCGAATAGATGAACTGAAAACAGCTCGGGATTTTAGGTTCAAACCACAATTCTACTAATGATCGATAGGCTCAATTTACTCGACATCTGACGCCATGGGTATAGTGCAGAAATTTGAAAAGGAGGTTCCGACGCAGATGTCATTCTCGTCTTCTGTTCGCAGTTCAAAATTGTTAAATCAACCTCAAGATGGTTCTTATGTTACTCAAAACAAAAAGTTAATATAACTAAATGAAAATAAAATTAAGATATTAAAATAATGTAATGGCATCAAAAATATGCAAATGTACAAAATTTCAAAATTTGAGAAACTGAATGAATAATGGATAACAAAATTTCTTCATTACAAACACGAAATAATTCAAATTACATTAAAATGTATAAATGAAATAAATAAGGCCCATTTTTTGAAGTATCATTTTCAATGTAAACGGCAAAAGATGAATGAAAATTTATTAAAATATTACATCAAGAAATAAAATATATTTTTAAAATTACGATCCTCTTCATTTGCAATATTAGGTTCTCAGACCTAAACTTATTAAACGAGATTTTTTTTTGACATGCCTTTGCGTATCTATAATTCACATTCACGAATTTTTATATTTTATTTTTAAAGGAAATAAGTTGACCAGTAAAATTTTTTCCTCTTCGAAGAAAATAGCAGAGAAGAAGAATCTATTCAAATTTCGAAACTCTAATCCGAAATATCGTCGAATGATGATATTTTACGCTTGATTATCTTTTCTCCAACTGGCTTGATTGCATCAGCCATTACATTCTATCACCATAATGATTATAATAATGAAATTATGAATTTTTGTGCATAAAGATTTTTATTGCACCTAATTTCAGAAAGGATACCAGCCTAAGAAAATTATCATGTTAATAAAAGGAAAATCAAAATTCTATATGAAGTTAATATTCACTACAAGGAATTTTATTGCCACATCAATACTGAAAAAACTGCAAAACTGAATGACTGAAAAAATATATACAATAATGATACTCGTTAAAATTGCATTGCAATCAAAAAAGCATTGATACAAATTGTATTTCTAAATTTTAAATGAATTTTTAAAGGAAATGTTGATGAAGAATACGAATTGCTATCGTAATAAATCTACTTAAACCAAATAACTAATATTATCATCATAATAATAACGAAGGTAAAAACACTGTTTTGCAAATTTTTTTCGGATGTCAAATATCCAAAGAAAAAAATTAGGGTGAGCATCAAAAAAAATTTTAAATCGAGAATCTACTCGTTTCAGAATTCATTTTGTTCGAAAAATAGATTTTTGGAATTAATGTTTGTTTGAAAACACGATAATTCAAAATAGTTTTTAGTTAGGCGAATGAAATTTGATGCATGGTTCTGGTACAAAATTATAGATTTTTTATCAGATTTTGAACATAATACATTAAAGAAGTCCGTTTGTCATATGACAATCATACGATAACTACAAAAAGAATAAAGTTAAATGGATGAAATTTAGCATCTACAATATAAATATGATTCACATTTAAAACTAGATTCATAATTGGGTTGAAAATCTGTCGGCCTATACTTTCACAAACATGGAAACGCAATAGCTAAAAAAAGCAGTGACTTAATTATATCAAATCTGGTGCTGGATTTTGTGAATGAATTTATAATTATGTGCCAAATTTCGGTTTTAATCGGTCGGAAAAAAGTACACATTCGTTTTTATAACAATATATTAACCGCATTTCAGCGATTAATCACCAAAAATATCGCCAAAGGTTGCATGATAATAGGCTCTTTCGTAACTATTATTCTCCAATATGAAGAGGCTAATCCACACGAATATTTATTAAGGAATGTACTTAAAAATTTCAGGGTGACCAATCCTGCTAACTTAAAATTCATCTATAGCAAGAACACGCGAATAAAAGTTTTGACGAAATAAAATTGATTTAAATTTTATTACAATAGTAAACAGGATTGTTTCAAATTCTATTTAAAAATAGTTGTGAAATATTTCCTAAAATTAAAGACAAAATTTCATGGAAATAAAAATTTTGTCATTTAACCCTTTCTAGGGCCGTGGGAAGTATGCTTCCCACCAAATTTATCAATCTTTGTATGAATTTATGTAGGTTGACATAAGTTCTGACAAATTTTTTTAGAAAGACAGAAACTTAGATGCTTTAGTTTTTTATTTCACACAAAATGATGTGTCTTGATTTGTTACTTAAATATTAATTAACAATATTAATTAATTATTAAAATTAAATTTATCTAATAAGCTAAATAAATCCTTTTCTCATTATAATTTCAAGCCTAAAAATATTTTAACATAATATGACTGGAAAAAAATGACCCTTTAAAGGGTTAAAATTTAATTGTCTGAAATTTAAACGGTATAAAATGGCTTTCGTGCATTAATATACATTCAAACCATTGAAGAAGAAAGGTAAAATTTTGATTAATATTTATTTTATAAATATTATTTAATTAAAAATATAATATTTTATTTTGTATTATTTATTTATTTAATTAAAAATAAAATGAAAATAAAAAATCCTTATAAATAATCTATTATACAAGAATTTATTGCATATCAAATTTAGTAGATGAAGAGCCAACTAAAAATTCATTGATTAATATTTCATTTCATTCTTGAACACCGATTTTCACAACTTAAATTTAAAGATAGTGATGCCAATTTGAAAGTATTTCATGTTAAAATAAAACTTTCTAAGTCAAATTTTTTAATATGAATTTAAATTATCTTAAGGAAACCAACAATTTAATTTTATTAAAAATGATTCAAAATATTTCTAATGAATAACACAAATATTTTACTTCTTTCCGAATAAGTAATATATTAATTTGAAAATAACTAAATCGACCCTATTCGATTATATAATATGAAAAATTATTTGTATTTGTGTTATTTTGATTAAAAAATGTACTATAAAGATAAGAGGGTTCTAATTTTTACTGTCTTCAATACGAAGCATAAAAATGAGATGATGTAATCTTTAAAATATCGTCACTTAATAAGCAACATCACCCATCTCCATATTTCAACTAGGAGATAAAATGTAATTTTTTAGAATCAAAAATGAAATGAACGATTTCTTTTTGACGTCTGGCATAAGCATTTGACCAGACATCAATTTAAATAAAGAATAAAACATGTGCCAGATTTGTTATTGATAAACTAAAAGAGAAGCTTTATCTACCTCTTGCAAAATTTTAAAAATTAAAATACTGTTCATTCCAGTATCCTGAGACAACTGCTTTTCGACGATTTTATCTCACTAAGGGGTGAGACGCGGAAGGATGAGCCATTTCCTGAATTGACTTGATTGTTAAATGTAAACATCTGCTCCTTTCATCTTTCCTCTCACCCCTATTTTTTTAATTAAACTCATGCGCAAACTAACGCATGCGCAAAAGCGTGGAAGTTTAGAATGCGTTGGTAAACAATAGGCGATTTAACTTACTACACTGCTGATATCTTACTGAAATATTTTGATAAATATCCATGTTTCAGATATCTTTGCTATATCCGCTATGGTAAGGTTTCCTTATTTTGGAATTAGGAAAAAAATAACTTCTGAATTACCTTCTTTTGTCTGTTTACGAAAACAATATTTAATAAATAGCTCACGTTACGGAAATCAGTTTTAGAATACGAACATTAAATCCAAACCGTATTACGTCAAATTTTGGATGAGATACATCAGCTTCAAATCCGTCCTTTACAAATTAAAGGATTAAAAATATTGTTGTTCCAGATTGTTGTATAAAAATATTGTTGTTCCAGAATCCAGATTGTTTGTCACCTCTTATTTTTGCATATGTAAAAGAGTAACTGACGAACTACATCAAATTAATTTCTGTAAACAGAATTTCTCTTTCGACTAGTTTTAGAAATCCAAAATGTATACAGAATTAAACGTGGAACTTATCAAATTGTAAAAGCATGATAATAAAGTGTTGAGGGGAGAGTTTTCCACCAGTCTTAATATGGTATATAATTTTTACAAACAAATCTGCATTTGATTCCAAGAATATGCCGGTTAAGCACTATTTGAAGAAGCCTCTCCCCAAGATGAATTTTTGCTGATTACTTTCTAGCTATCAAATCCCGATTATTATTAGATGGCCGCAGTGGCCTGGGGATAAGATCTCGTCTTCGAGACCCGCCTCCGCCGAAGAACCGATGTATAAGCGGGCCTGGTGTACCTTAAATCCGTCGGTGAAAAATGCCTTCCCTCTAGTGTGGTGTGGAAGTTTGGAGAAGGTAAGGTAGTTCAGGCATCGTCCTCGTTTGTAGTGTAGAATTAAGAGGTCCGTCCCAAAGTAGCTCGTCAGTTGCTTTTAAAAAATGGGACGCTAATATAACTAAACTAAACAGAGTATTATTATTTAAGCAGAGATTTCAAACGACCTAAAAAATCTTCTCATTGCTCTGAATGCGGAATGATACATCGGAATATAAATATAATATTCTCAATAATGACTCCCACGAAAGATAATTTCAGGCTAACTTGTCCATCCGATGCGCCTTTAAAGATGCAAATTATTTATCATGAACCACCACGATGATCTAATTTATCACCGAATAAACATAATTAGGGTAAACTATTCGTTTTAGATACGTTCGCACATTCTTTTGGGTACAGAAAGATAATGAACAATAAATAGAACGCTTTATGGAATGAGTTAATTATAAGAGTCTCTTTCTTAGAACTTTCATTTTTCAATGCTAATTCCCATTTTTTTTAAAAAATACGAATTATTTCGTTTCAGTTTGAAACTCATGTTATACTTCTATATGTTACTTAGTAAAAGATCGTTTCTATCCTATTTTGGTGAAATCAAGAAACTGTAGCATGTGCAAAAGCACGGAAAAGTTCCATATTTGAATATAGACAGTATTTTGAAGTTAGATTCGTTCTCCTTTGCCTTCCCCAGTTATTTCTTATCTTGCAAAGCACAGAAACAATCGTTGCTTCTACCCCTCAGAGAAGTGATACGTAGATAAAAAGAAAGGAACTTAACCCAAATAAGATTCAGAACCCAAATACAGTTCAGCGCGCCATTTTTTTTTTTTTTTTTGCTATATATTTCTGATGTTGATTTTCGTTTTGTTTTGTAACTGCACAACTTTGTTTTAATTCAATGCTACGTAATATTTCTATATATTATTCATTAAAAAATCAATATATCTTCTTCTGTTTATTATTTCATCATATTTCGATTAAATAAAAAAAATGGAGAATGCGTACAAGAATAGAAGTTTTCTAAATTTGAAAACAGATAATAGCTACTCAAAACGACATTCTACATCTATACGTGTTTATAATTGAATTCAACAGAGCGGCATCTGTATGATTAAAGTAAATCATATTTTTCAAATCATTGATAATGATCTTTTCCCCATCTGTGCACTCGAAAAATTGTAATTTTTTTTTCTTTTTTGCATAACCGAAATAAAAATTCTGTGTTATTTTCGCGAACGTGGCATATCTTCTTTGCAATATCAGCCTTATTACAAATAATATTTCTTTCATTTTGATTAACATTTTTAAGTTGCGGATATTTTTTTTTTTTGCTATTGAAACTCTCGGTAATCTGTTGGATTCTGCAGTCTATTTTCAGAATATAGTTCTTAATTCAAAAAAATGAGTCGATTCACGGATTAAAAGTATTTAGTTTTAATATAAGTATGACCTTATATTAAAATCTTTTTTGCTTCAAATTTATTACAAATGTCTCGCATTTTGTATTGTTTTGATATAATTTAACGAATTTGCAAACTGAATTTAAAAATTATGGGGAAATGGTCTTATAAAATCACATAAAATAAAATGCTTTTAAGATTGTAATAATTTTCGCATTCAGCAATGCTTCAGAATAGAAGTTCTAATTTATCTTCTATTTTTTACTTAAAATATTTATTTTTTCTTCTTTAAAAGAATAAGCATATGTCCTTTTTTTCTTTTTTCAGAAAAATGAAAATGCATTTTACGTTGGATGGTACAAATATTAGACGCTAAAAAATTATAATATAGAATTTTTTTAATGAAATAATATAATTTAAAGAATTTGAAAATTTAGTTTAATACTAAGAAACCGCAAACGATAAAACGTTTTTGAAGTGATAATAACATTAGTATTCTATGATGATTCCGAATAGAAATTTTTATTTCTTTTGTTCTTTCAAAATATTTAAAACTATTTTCTTTTTATTTTCTTTGAAAGAACACGAACAGGTCCTTTTTCTTTCTTTTTCTTTTCTTTTTTTTTTTTTTGAAAAGAAAAAATGTGTTTAGAATTGAAAGTCAGAAACGCATGCCAGAAAAAAGATTACAATATAAAAAATATGTTTTGCAGTTAATTTTTTTCTTTCATTGCATGGCTTTTAAATTCATTTAGCTGATTTGCTTTATACAGGGATATTACGCCAGCGTTTTATCGGTGAGGCTCAGTAGATTCTTGACATATTATTAGTAATTATCAAACACCATATTATTTTATTTAGCATTTGTTACTCTAAATAAAATTAAATGGTAGTGTATATTTAGTAACATAAAAGAATAATTCTGTCGCTCAAGTACATTATCAGTGGATTAAAATCAAGCAGGATCGGCATCATCAAAAAAATACCATATTATGGGAAAAGTTGTATGTTTACGGTCGAATTGAAGACAAGAAAGGTAAACAGTAAGAAAAATTATCGAGCATTTAATGACAAAAAAAATTTAAAAACAGTTAAATCTCATTTTATTAGCTCGAACATGACAGATTTTTCTCAAGGTATTTGAACGATTAGAAGTCAATAAAACACTAATGGAGAACATTTAAAAACGGATCGAGATTATTTCTATTTTAAGGCTGTTTTGAATTTAGAAATTTTCTATAAATTCATTTCGCTAACCTGTTTAATAATTGCTTGACTTTTTTTCTTCTTATTTTAAAGAATGTATATTAGTAAATAAAAAGAATAATAAATAAATAAATGTGAAACTTCTGTTTTTAGGAATGAAGAGTTTTTCTTGTCTTTAAATAATACACATTTTATTGCTAAAAATAGTCCGAATTTTTATTAAAGGTTTGAAAATTTTTAAAGTTGTTTAGTTTGTAATGTAAAGATTAAAATATATAGTACTTGGAATTGTTTTCTATGAATTATTATTTTAAAAAACCGAACGGTTTTACCAACAACTTTTTACTTCTCCAATTTAAATAGAAATAAAAATAATCAGAATATGTAATTTAATATAAAAAGAAGATAAAGTGCATTTAAATAAATATCATATTCTTATACAAGATAAGATTTTACAAAAATCTCATCCTTTATTTTAACTTTAATTGTTTCTGGAACTTAAAGTAACAAATTAAAAATAAATTCTTTTTTAAAGTGTGCTTTTACTAGTGCACAGAAGAGAAATTTATATACAGTATACTCCCGAATATCCGGTTCGCGACTATTCAGTTTCCATATTATCCGGCCTAATTTTTCAAAAACTAAAAACTGCAATTTTTTATTCTTATCTTAGGGCTACATTTTCGTATCTGTGTAATCATTTATCAGTGAAAAATAAATTCATTTTGAGTCAATTTTCTTAAGAACTAGGTCTACGATTTATGTTAATGTTTTGTTTATGTTTCCTGCATTTAAGTTAGGCGTTACAGAATTTATGTTTAAATGTGAAAAGTTTATATCCGTTAACTTATTTCTAACAAATTCTTGAAACATGCAGTGCAGTATTTAAACATATATAAATATAGGCTTCTATTTTAACTAGGCACATTACTGGCAACTACTTCTATGTTTCACTGGGCCGCGACCACTTTCACATTCTACATGGCTTTATATAAATGAAGGGCTTAGTACTCAATAAGAAAAAAATACGTATTATAACAGTGAGTTTTGGTATAAAACTTAATCTTCTGGTATCGGTGGGCAAAGAAATGAATTCATACAACTCTAGCCTATCAGGTTTTTTTGTTATGCGACCTACCCTTTAGACCACATTAGGCTGGATACATCGTATATGTATCCAGCCTAATATATATTCTGCCTCTATATATTCTGCAATGTTGCTATATAAGCATTATGCTATATTTTCTGCAATGTATATATTCTGCCTCTTAATCGTGAGACCTATTTGTTTTCATCGCTCTTATTACTATTACTGTAGAATATAAAAACAGAATTAAATTAAATAAATTGATTCACTATTAATTAAGTTCTCAGAATATTAAAATACTATATTTTAATTCGGCAACAGATATATATAATTTATGAATTTTGGTACTTATGGAAACGATTGAAAAATCGGTCACGAAATTTCATTTCTATAATACTGAAACGAAATGAATGGAAATATTTCGTATAAGAGCATTTTCGTTTTTAACATAATTATTGAAATAAAGTACTTTTGTTGAAAACAGCACTGAATTTTTTTAAAAAAAATCAATAAAAAATTCATGTAAGATGCAACAAAAATAAAATTCCCGTTTTAAAACTTGATAATCGAATAAAAAAATGTCATAGAATTATTTCAAATAACCGATAATTTAATCATAAAAATCATTCAATATTTTTCCTTAAGATTTCAATAGATTCTAGCCACTATTAAATAGTATATTAATAATATAAAATATTCATTTTTATTAATTATTTAATACATTTTGCAATCTTTTTTAAAAATAAGAAATCTAAAAATCATTTAATATGAAAAAAAAAAAGCTATTTTCATTTGAACAGACAAAAAAGAGATAATGCCTACTGAACTGGTATTAATCATTTTTTCATTTTAAGAATAGACATTATGATCTGCAAAATAACAATTTATTTTAGAAACAATCGCCATTACCATGAAAATGCTGACGCAATAACTAAAGCAAGTTGATCAGTTGGCAGGAATTGAGTGCTCATGGAAGAAACAATCATCCAATTGGAATCGTGTTTATTATGTTTTGCCAAAGTTCGGCAGCTGTTTCAAGATGAATCAGTCGCTTGCATAATAATTATTTATGAAATTTGTCTCTATTTAGAATTTCTGGATGCCTCGTTTTTCGTCCATGTAAACTAAGAATGATTTTTAACGACTTAGATGCTGACGTAAGTAGATATTCCAGTGAAGTTGTTGTAAGGTATGTTTTGCAAATTTTCTCAAAAAGAATCTGTTAGCAACATATTTATATGAAGTTCATCAGTCTTTCACTTTACATCCATGTTTCACTAAATCGATTAATTTTCTTTTGACTTTTTTTGAAAAAATATAGTAAAAGTTTTGTATTAATTATATATTACAGCTATTTCATTCTAATAGGAATAAAGTTTTAATTTAATTTAATTTATTTTGCTCCAAGATTTACGATCATAGTTTTTTTAAAAAAATTTCAATTATAAGAAGAATTTTACTTGTAAGATCTATTTAAAAAAATTAGACATGTCTTTAATAATGAATTTAATAGGTTTAATTGCAAATATTTTGTTAAATAATAGTAAAATGCTAATGTTTTCATCAGACCCTGCACTTTTACTTTCTGGTATACGAAGCAAAAAAGAGTATATATCATTGAAAAAAACGTCAAAAAATTAGAGTTAGTGATTTTGCTGAATTTCCAGATCTCATATCCCCCCAAGCCTGGAAAATATATTTTTGAAATTATATTTGTCTCTTAACCGGATATCTCAAACACACTTTGAGAGAGATAGATGGAATTTGGTATGTAGTTTCAACACCAATGTAAATTTACGGTTTTGACAAATATGTAAATTTCTATGAGATTCTGAACAAGGAAGTTTGTCTATCTGTTCTAGTACAACTGAACGCGATATCTGTCGAACATAAACAGTTTGGCGGATAAAATATGATATGCAAATTTATATATAAATTCCAGATTGGCATCAAATTTAAGACTTTTAAAGAGTTGACCGTCTTTAGGTCTATGCATTCACATACATGTAAATATAATAATTGAAATTTGCTACCTTATCTTATTTTGTTCTTGTTTAGTTTAATAAGTCGAAAAAAAGGCATCCAAAATGGGTATTTGGTTTTTTCTATTTTACGATTCACTAAACCCTCCTATGGAGAACATTGATAAAAAAAATTTGAGGACTGGTAGAGTTCACGGCTCTGTCCGAGATCCGAAAATCGGTGGAGAGGGATAGCATATTTATTGGGGGGAGGGTATGAGAGGAGTTCGAGGGGACAACAGCAATAGATTTGCTGTAATTTCTCTGATAAAGTTTCCCATTATTTTCATGATAATAGTCAGAACAAATTCCAAACATATATTTAAACAAGAAACAAATGCCTCTTATGTACGCATCGCTTAAATCATTATTCAGTTAACAAAGACGATATGTAAAGAGATAGTCTCTTCTCCATGTCTTGAAACGACAACCGTGAGAGGTCATTTGAATCTTAAATACTTATTGAATGTTCAGCAGGCATACATATACGATGAATATTAAGTGGAAATGGATCCGGAAACTAAAAACGAGATCTACAACCAAGTAAGTCACTGTGATCTGGGCGAAATAAATAAAGGTTGAAAAATAATAAAATGATTTCGTAAAAATCATAATATATAGACATATATCTTTAAAATCTTATTAAAAGATAAACATTTTTGAAGTTGTTAAATTCTTTTTGAAAAAAAAATGTTTTATAGGAAATTTAATGTCTATCAACAAAATTATATCAACTAAGGCGGTAAAAAAAAAAAAATTACTTAAAACAATTTTAAAAAATTCTTTTTTAATAATTTATTCACTTTGGTATATCCTTATATTCAATCTTCTTTTATTATACTAGAAGTAAATATTTTTCACTTTAATTATTTTGTCTTTCTTTGTCTTAAATTTATAATTCTGTTATAAACACAATGAAATCTTATCGATATCAATCATTTCTTAATTTTACAAGCAAATGACACCACATGTATCTAATGAAAATTACATCACATTGATATAATCACATGTAGTATCCATTAATTACATTAATATATGCAATATCTGAGATTTTCGCTCTTATCGTGGACCAACTGCTAATTTCTAAATCGCTACAGATAGTAGTACATAGTTTCAATTAAAAAATACATTAAATGATGGGAAGAATTATATTCTATATTATTTGAGTGAGTAAATATATTTTTCAAACCTTAAGAAATTTGACATTTTTATACGCTTCTATTACTCATATTTCGTAAAATTTTCTTGGCAATATAATATTTTAAAGAAACGAAAAAAATCCACTCTTCCGCCACTAAAACTAATCAACTTATGAAACATTCAAAATCAATATGTCAGACCAATTTTATAATTACCTAAATTCCGAGCCTTGAGAAAAATCTTAAGATATCATTTGCAAATTGAAATTATGCAACTTTATGTTACATTTTCAAATTGTTTCTTAAAATGAATTTGTATATGACCCCTAATTAGGTTAAATAACTATAACTGGGTCAATTTTTGTCAGAAAATGATGAAAGTTTTTTGTATTTTAGAGTATCTACGATCTTTTACTAAATATGATACTTTATATGCTATATCAGTATGATAGACCCGGGAAAATGTGTAAAAAGTTAGAATTTGTAACTTTTTCAAAAATACATTCATTGACACAAGCAACACAAAATAACATTCTTCCTATAGATTAAAGCATTTTTCCTACAAGAATTATATGCTTATCTTCAGAAGTTTAGAGATTAACTAATGGACCGCAATAAAAGTGGACATTCTAGTATATACCCAATACATTAATATATATAATAAATATGTATACGATTATACATTAATATTTGTATTGATAATTAAGCTTTGAAAATATTAAAATATTATATGATCTCTACTCTAATAAGGTTGCACACTTGTACAAATTTTTTTTCCTCTAATATAACATGAGATAAGAAAAAAATTGATTATAAAATTCCATCCTTATAAACATGAAATAAATTAAATAAAGGGTTATTAAAATTTATTCGTTTGAAAGCATCTGGAGGTTTTTATAAAGCATAAAAGAAAGGTGAATTTAATTTTATGCAAAAAATAAATTATAATGTGTTCTTTTTGTTTCTTAGTGATTGTTTTCTGATTTAAAATTAATATTTGATTTAAAAAAAATAGAAATGTTTTTTTTTCACAACTAGGTGTGATTATTTGATACAACTACTATTATATGAATTTTTGGCCTTTCATTCAAAATGTGCTTAAAAATGTTTAGTTTACATAATATAACTTAATGAATTCTAATTTGTTAAGCTGCCAACTTCTTATAATGTAATAATTCATTTGGAATATTTGCATTATAATCCTTTGATATATTCCAAAATATGTATTTTCGAATTGGTTCCGAATCTCAAAAATAAAATTATTTAATTAAGTAAATAAGAAAAAAAACAATTTTCATATTTATATATGGGTTTAAAAATATCCTTATTAATATCTTTATTAAAAGAAATCGTGCATTTCCTGTTTCACCATTGTTCAATACATTTGTTTGCTCAATACTGAATCCGCTTTTTTATTTACATTTTCCTCGCTACTTTTGCTGAATTGAGAAATACATTTAAATAATACTACAGATTAATTTTTTAATCTAGTATTGATCATTTATTATTTTTTTGGATAATTTCAGAAAAAGAAGGGTAATTTAAATCGATAAGAATTTAATCGCACAAGAATTGATGTTCGGAACGGAATTTCA
Organism: Argiope aurantia; assembly: GCA_026543865.1. Taxonomy (NCBI): domain Eukaryota; kingdom Metazoa; phylum Arthropoda; class Arachnida; order Araneae; family Araneidae; genus Argiope; species Argiope aurantia. The sequence goes on from JAPMOR010013083.1 coordinate 624,119, forward strand.
GCAAACGATTTTGGCAGTTGCGTTATTATTTTTCGAGCTGCTATGTGGATGTGTCACATTTATTAAAAAAGTCGTTTGTTTTCTCACGTGATCACAAAAGATGACAAAACAAGAGAAATAAAAAATATCGTTATTTGCTTTTTCCACCATTAGATTTTTTTCGGATTCTATTTCGAGAAATGATTCTCTGTGTCTCGTACATTGCTCCTCTCACAATTACACCCCATATCCTCTAGAACTGCATGAGTGAGCATACACTCCTCCCTTTTTTGTTATTGTCCACACGTAAACACGATCCGTTGCTTGCTATTCATCACACTTTTTAAACCCTAAAAAAAAGTCCACTTCAATTGCGGTTTCGTTTTCTGGTATTTTCCGAGGATCACGCTAAGCTTTTGATAAGATTTCCATTTCATTTATAAAAGCACACAATTCGAATAGGATTCACGAACTATTGTGAAACATTCTGTGTTGTTTATTCTCTGACTGAAAACCGTTAGCTTGTCAGAAGGCTTTGTATTAGGAACTGTGATAAATAAAGGGATGAATTTATAATGAGCTGAAACTGTTTTGGAATAAAAAGCAAACTTTCAATATCCGTGCGTGCATTTGGGCAAACCATTTTGAATGAATTTTTTTGGAACATAAAACTCATCGACTACGTTTCGAATAATAAATATTGTACACTCAAGGATCAATGCACTCCGCCTTATTTGGTATTTATCAATGACCGTTTGGCGTGGATGAAACGTATTTCAGTAATTACATTGACTTTTATTATATCCTAGTTAATTTAAATGAAAGCTTTTTGCTTGGAACTTGAATATAAAATAAATATTCTAGAAAAATTCAAAATCACTAAACAAATTTTTTTTTTTTTAATTTTTTCATATCGTCACAGATTTGGAAGAAAGGGAATTTTATCTGCTTTTTAAGAAAAATATAAGTATTCATGTTGAATAAAATAAATTGCGTATTAATTTAATCAGTAAATAGAACCATAGAACTAGGTTTGAAGATTTTGTGCATTAAATATAAATATCAAACTCAGACAGAAAATACATACAAATACAAAACATGTAAAAATACTTAAAGCTTGCACCAGTACATCAAAAATAAAAAAATAAAGAGAAACCTAGTATTATTTCTGATAGCTAGTAAAAATAAACAGCACTAATAAATGGTACAAATAAATAATCAAAGAAGTAATTGATAAAATCGAAATGAAGGTTTATATATCATAAGTTTATTGTATTACTGATGCCATATGGTATGATATTTATTTGAATGATACATATTTCAGATGATGTTTCCGTCATTTATTAAATGAATCTTTTAATTCGAATTTTTTCAAAATATAAAACTGTTTTACAGGAGTTACAAAGTTTTCATGATAAACCTGGTCTTTTAAGAAGCCTCTATGGGCAGAATCCATTTAAAGAGGGACTAGGTTAACAAAGAAGCCATAGTGTTGCGAAATAATACCTAATCAGCGATCGTTTGCGAGAATTCTCTGTGATAAATGTCGAACAGCTGAAGTTACGAAGGGGGAATAAGATACTTTGATGAAAATTGTGCATTGATTTGCTGAAGTTTTGAAATCGCAAAACTTGTCAACATTTCATAATACCCGAGTTACGAAACAGGTTTTGATATATATAAAAGTCATTTCGCCAAAAAAATAAGGCCCAATGATTTTCGAAGCTTTTATAGAACACTCAGAATTCTTTAATTACATTTGAATCTCTTGTGCAAGAGCATGTGCTGTAAGATTAAAAATATTTTATTAGCATTTTTATAAATTTCGTGCTATACATAGGTCAGCTAAATTATGAAATATTTTTTATTTATTAATAGGGAATTAAAATAATAGTGAAAGCATCATTTGAATATTTACCATCCAGAACAGAACACCTACCACATTCTTTAGAATTAATAGAACTTAGTTTGAACATCTCTGTCATTCAAGGATATTTAAGCTTTGAATGCAAGCATTACAGATGTTTAATGTATACATTCTCTTTGTTAGCCGTGTTTTGATCAAGTCTGTCTCATCAAGTCTGTTATGCAGTCCTTGTCTAATTAGAAACGATATGTGTGAAACAAGTTTTCAAATCAGTGATCATCTTTGAACATACATGTTGATTTTGAAATCTTTTACAAAATTATCACTGAGTGTGATTTGAAAATGCATGGTGCTCAAAGTTTGATAAGAGATGAATTTCAGATGTGATCAATGCCATGTAATAAAAGGAGAGCATATTAAATATCAATAATGTTTGTATTCAAAACTTGAATATCGCATCATTATTATATCAAAATGTCATATGAAACATTTATAAAACGTATTTATTTATTCAAATTATTTTATAAGTGATATTTGCTCTTTAATTGTATATAAAATGTGACTGTTATCCAAAAAAAGTCAAATTGATTCTGGAAATTACGTATTATTTTCATATATTTTGCTGTCTGTGGTTCTTAACATACGGCGTTTTGATATAACAATAAATAATATTGCCTCTCGAAATATGTATCTTTCAAATAAATACAGCAGTAATCAGTTACACAGTTAAGATTAGTACTCATAAAATTCGTTATGAATTACCCATTAACTTATGAAAAGCTAAACCTGATTCTTTTCCAAGAATATTCTATTTTTATACAATATATGAACAAATGCTTGAATGTCAGAACTGAAAATCTATGTACCTAAAAATTAAAATAATTGCGATGAAAATCTAAAACTGAGTAGAAATTTGGAATTGATGATTTTTAGTGAAAAATTCTAAATAAATAGTTTTAAAAAATGGTAAGATAATTAAATTGTCTCCATTATATATCACTTATCCATAATATCCATTCTTCATAAATATGAATTTTACACAAATCAGATAGCTATAACTTATTCAAAAATATAACCAACAGAATATCCGTTGGCCGATTTGGTAAGACATCTAATGTTTAGTCTTTACAAAACTCAAGAATTTGAAGGGTATGCCTTACGAGATAAGTCTATTCAATAAAGAGAAAAAGTCCGTATTGGGCTAAGTATATATAACTTTTGATTTATTGCCTTTGAATCAAGAATCCGGTTTCTTTTCTCCAAATTTTTACTGTCGAATTCTAGGTAAGTAGAGTAGAAGTAGAGTATTTATAAGTATAGTATTCAAAGTAGAGTATTTATAAGTATAAAAAATGTTCATCAAAATGTTTGAGGTAATATTAAAAATATCTTTTTATTAATTCCCCAAAACCAGTAGTCATATTACCTGCAACGATAAGGTATCTGAAAATGATTACTCTAAATTAATCTCTCGCAAATCTCTGAAATTTCAACGAACGATTTTTGAAACAGGTGACAAAAAGCTAATTTTAGCAGTGATGGTAATGAAACTATCAAAGCTTATATTTCTTAAACGTTCTAAAGTAATCTCTGGATTTCGTACTCCTCATTTACATATTTGAAATATTAATTTAAAAGCTTATTAAGAAGGTTGTGGATGAAAAGCTTAAAAAAAAGTTTTTAACCACACGGAATATCTAAATAATTCCAAAAAAAATGTCTCTTACCACGATGATGTTTTTTAGCCACGATTACGCATTAATTTATATTCACAAGCAATACGGGCATACAACATAATCGGGTGGGGAAAATTCGATATTCAAGGATCTTAAATTTTACTTAGCATCAAAACATGGGTGAAAATAAAGGATGTCCCAAAATTAACGCATAATTTGAATTTGCCATCATTCATGTAGTAAAGTGTTGACGACCCGATTAAAAAAAGCATTTGACGGCTGATAGTTTAGAGTTAGTAAGAATGGAACGTCGCATGTTAGAGCAACATGTTTTCATTGTTGAACACTATTTCAAAAATAATGTAATTCTGGCGTTCACAGTTCGAAAATTTGAGAACAGGCCCCCTAGATCGTGTGTTAACACCACTGGATATCTTTTTATGGGGTTATTTGAAGTCAAAAATATATGCCAATAAGCTCGCAAGCACGCGTGCATTGAAGGAGAAAATTCAATGCTGCATCAACGAAATTGCAAATTGCATCACATATGCAAAATAGTCATGGAAAATTTCGAGAAAAGAGTACATATGTGATAGCAAAGCCGTGGAGGCCATTTGTCTTATGTGTTATTCCATACATAACCCTGTCCTATGTACTTTACTATTCAATACAAATATAAAAAATTTAAAGGAAAAAAAACGCTTTTTTTATTTAATAAAAATCTTGCGTTAACCAGTTGTTCTATTGTGTAATGCTCTATTTTTACTAACCTTAAACTATCAGCTATCAAATGGTTTTTTAATAGGGTTACCAATACTTTACTACCCAAATGATGGCAAATTCAAATTTTTCTTTAATTTTGGGACACACTTTATAGACTTTTATGATTGAAGTATCATTTCTGTTTGAATATCAATGTTAGAACACGATTTGCAAAATGCAATTCATTGCATTGCATTGTCTATTAGCAGCAACGCTTAATAAAAATTTCCTGTCAGATATATGATTAAATAGAAAGAAAAATAAAAGAAATATGATAAAAAATAGATGAATACATGTCACAAATATCGATGTTTGAAGTTATTTCAAAGCTAATAAAAATTGTCAAAAGCATTTTAAATATCTAACGGGAAATGATATGGTATATATTTTGAATTTGTTCGTGAGAAATGTTGAATTTGAGACATAAGTCAATATAAGTGTAAGATAATTCATTTTCAAAAATTATAAATTTAATAGACGATAATTGCGAAACATCGTCCTTATAGGAATTCGGATCTCAGACTTTCATTATAGCACATTTTTTATAATATCAGGATGTTATCCATCACAATTTACACAAGAAGTCCTTGTAGCATTTTTTAAAAATTAAAATGAACACAATACAGGAGATAATCAAAAGCGTTAAGATCTACTTAGTTTTTAAATATGTCGAGTAGTTACCCTTTTGCATGAATTTATTTAATTATAAAATAAAATGAGACATTCTATTTGAAGCATCTATTATTATCGTGCCTTAAATTATCCATCTTTGTAGTTAAAAATGTAAAGGACTACTTAGATCCTAAAATGTGTTTAAGTGATTTTTATATTTTATATTAATTGTTGTTTTGATTTAAATACAGATTTAAACATGAAAAAAATTTAATTTCATGGATGAATCAGAGACTGAATATATGCGAATGTTATTTTTGGTATAATAAGAAGCACTGATATTTTCACTTTTTCTTACACAAAGTGTGCAAAAAGAAAACATTGCAATCATAAAAAAAAAATTAAATTCGCATCTGTAGCGAATTTCTAGATTTCAGACTTCTCTGAATCTGAAAACATATTTTTGGAATTATGTCTGCCGATCTGTGAGCACGATTACTCAAAAGTGCTTTAAACTTGAGAAGTGAAATTCAGTACGTGGTTCTTACACTAAATTTGCAGATTTTTGTCAAATTTTGAAAGAAATCCATACAGAGAAAGTTTGTCCACTATATCTCTTCATCTAAAAGTGAGAACAAATACCACAAGACGCAACTGATAACATTTGGTAAATAGTGTTAGCTGCTGAAGTTTATGAAATTTTGAGCCAACGACGTTTGAATTTTGAGTTGACGTCAACCAACTATCTATCAATGTATGCATCCACATGCGTTCAATCATAATAACTTAAGTATGCAACTAATTAGATAAACTCTTATATGCAGATTCTGAAAACAAAATATGGTGTTCAGGGTGTTCAGGGAACAAACACTCTTGGTGTTCAGGGAACTTCCAGAGGTCAAAACTTTTTATGGGAGGGGAGTGGGCTAGGAAGATCTCTTTATTATGGCTCAAGAAATTAGAGTTAGGGAGAGATCACTTTTGTTAATCTTTATACACACTAATCGAAAATTTTCTTCTTGAAATTGTAAGTAATCACTGTTCTCAAATATAAAAATAGAATTTACGAAGTCAATTCAATCACCTTTGATGAATTACATATTCTCACAACAAAAGAAAATATTTTAAAACTCACCTATACGTTGAACATAAAACATTCTGACTGGCGTGTTGTGTTTACAAAGTGGCGAAGTTAATTGATGAAATCAGTGCATTTGTTGGTCTGGAGGTCTGGGTCTCTGACAATCCTATTTTGTATAATCTCTTAAAAATGGAGAATTGTATGTGTGATAGAAAAAAAGAGAGATGGGAGCAAGCGGCAATTGATGACACATCTATGGGTCATTAAATTTAATAAGAAGTAAAAATTAGCAAATTCAATGCTGTGGTTGTAGCCGGAGGATTCTGCTAAAGTGATTCTCCAAAGAGAAGGTGAAATGAAATATCGCTTCTGATCTTTCTAAAGTCGAGGTTGTAATGGTGGGACAAGAGATTATTGAGGCCATATCAGTGGGTTATGATTTTCATATAAAATAAAAATTGACTCAGATTGGAGGCTTTTTATTTAGTTTTGACAATTAATATAAATATATAAATGGATTGATATGATTTTTTTTCAGCTAAAATAGCAGCAAAAATTCTTTCTTTGCGAGTGTAACAACTTTTACTCTAACTAATTCTGATGAATAGAACAGGATTTAGACTGAATGCATTCATCCAGTTTTAAAGCAGACACTAATGTTCTAAGCACGGAATATGCTAGCTGTATATTAATATATGAAGACAATTCTTGGTGGTAAAAATCCTTTGCCCGCCATTTCTCCTAAAAACACTTATGTTTTAAATTTCCGATAAGAGAATTAGTCCGAAAAACAAAAAATAAAATATTTTCCTATGCACTTACTTCAAACAGTAAGGATATTATAGTAAGATCATTTTTCTCAGAATTTAATATGGAGATTATTAGGAAATTATTAAAAACCATACAGGAAATCTAAGGGTAAACTAAATCACAAAGTTTTGAGAAAATTTATTTAAAAAAATAGACTATGAATGCTTTTAATAATGTTTTGAAACAAAAAATGCGGATATTCGATAAATTTATTATTAAATTGACAGTGAGATATATTCATTTTATTATCTTTATCTTTTTAATTATTGAAATTGATTTGGGGATGAAAATTTTATTATGTCGTTTTGTTCAATGATTGCTCACAGATTCAGTAATCTAGAGCTTAAAAGTAATTACTTTTTTTAAAAACATATTTTATGTGAGCTAATATATTCAGAAAATGTTCGGAAAAATAAGGATTATTTACGTATATTTTTGCTTGTTAAGACAAATACAAATGTATTAATAATATAGCAGCGTTCAGAAAAAAAAATTGTTTTCATGAAATCGTTTTCTAATTGGCAAATGTCATGATTATTTTTTATAATAAAAGTCCAATAGGAAGTTAAATGAAGATCCTTATAGTTTATTAGGCTGAACTATAGTTAAATGATGATGCCGTGCATGATATAACTCCCTCGTGCCCAAACTTTCTCACCACATTAAATTAGGCACATCTAACCTCCATTTGTAGCAGCCTCCATCCACAAAACGAATCTTCATTGACATCAAATTTCCAAATAATAATGCATAGAAAAGAATTGATAATGAAAAGGAAAGGAAACGATCTTTTTTTAAATGCACGGAGTTTCGGTTTCAAATACAAGATAAGAAAATGATTTTTTTTTCTAAAGCATTGAAGCGTTTTAGGTTTCAAAAATGAATTATAGTAGGTTCCCATAATAGGTCAAAAATTATTATAAGCTCCTAAATAAAAATTGACGTTATTATTTAATAAACTTTGAAGGTTAAATGAACTTAACTGGCAATCTGAGCATTTGAATTGATCTAAAGATTTCAATTTTATTAATTGAGTATTTCAATGTATGAATTTTGGTTCAATATGGATTAATAAGCTAATGAAATGATTGAAGTTAAATAAATTAGTAGGAACATATTTTGATTAATTTCTTCATTTTTGGATTTTACTTACTTCATTACTACATTTAAAATATAGCAAGTTGTAGATTGAAATTATTAATATTTCAATTTCGGAGGAACAAAAAAAAAACTTAAAATGCGCTAAAAGACAATAGATTTTTGATATTAACCTTGATATCGTGTTAAAAAAATCCAGTATTTCGAGTTTCGAATAGCAGGTTATGTTACAATTTTCTGTTTATTTTCTCAGTTATTTTAACATCTCCCGGATTTCATTATCAATGTCTCGTGTTATTGTGTGAATTCAATAAACTATCTCTAACTTATGACATCGCTGACGTTTGAAAATGTATTTATCATAAGTCGTTCCATTTCTTTTCTTTTTAAAAAGTGTGATAAAGCAGGGAAAATATTTTATCACTGCAAAATGGAAATAAAAACAATAATGTTTTGCGAAAATAGTTACAGCAAAGGTTACTCTTAATGAATAAAATATTCTCTAGTTAAGATAAAATGATAATATTTCATTCAGATAAATGATACGGAATTGTGAACAAAAATAGAATCAAATAGATAACTGATCTGAAGGCCGATATAAAAAAAATGTATCCAAGAATTCTAATGCCTTATCGTGTTTAATATATCACTTTCTAAAAAAATCTATGGTAATTATCTTAAAATCGATATTTATTAATACTTTGATATTGTTTTTTAATTTCTTACTATTTTAAAAACTTCATTCCTTTTAAAATGAATATTTACTCTTAAATTGTTGCATTTTCTAAAATGATTCAATATGATTTTTAAAATTATCTAATTATAAATTCGAAGAATTTTCTTGATTTTTAACAGAATTTTCTCTTTTCTCATAACATAAAATATATATTACTATAAAAAGTATAAAAATAATAATGATAGATTAAAATTCTTTATTAAATACAATAGGGCGTCTAATATACAGATAAAAAAAATCTGGTACTTATTGAAACTTCTGATTTTTTATGTGCAAAAATCAATTCCATTAAAATAAATGGTATATTTTCAATCAGAATTGTCTTTATCTTCGAATCAAATGCACAACGGGACCGAAAATAACCTTACTCTCAATAAATACATCAACTTAATTTGAGTTAATATGAATGATTATACAAAAAAAATCGAATTATTTTGAAATAAACACAAATTTTAATTTTATAGGAATTTTCATTCATTAAAATTATTTTTAAAAAAATATGATTATACATTTTTTGTTAATTGTATTCTTAATATATTAATTTATGAAATACGTCAAATATTTTCGATATGAAAATAATTGTTTACTCTAAAACGCATCAATATCAGTAAAATGCCAACAAAAATTCATTTTTATACAGTATTTATTTTGAAAGAAATTTAAGCGAAGACTTTCGTCTTTAAAATCACTTATCAAACGTTGAAGTTAAAAAATAGATTATAAATTTAATATAAGAATATAAATGGCAAAACAAAATTTCTGCTATTTTTGTAATTGAACTTTTTTATTATGTTTTGAAATGGAAAAGGGACAAAATATCCAACTGAAGAAACAAAAAAACATGTTTTGCCTAAATACACTTTACATTACAAGGGAAATAAAAGCATAAAAATTTGTCCAAAAAGCAAAATAATGTTCAATGCCTTTTAAATTTGGTTTAATTCAAAATCTCTACATTAGAGACTTAACTTTAAAAACTTCTTCCAAACTCTGGACAAATTCAAATTCGTATTGTTTATACATAAATCAAAATTTTTAACATCTATAATTTCTTTTTCTGTAAAGTAACATATGCATTTATTCAATTTTTATTAATGTACATATATCAAAAATGAAATAATAATTTCATTAATAAATCAATTAACAAATAATAAAAAAGGGAAAAACAAAGCATTCTTATTTTTAAATTTTTCAAATTTCAAAGCAAAATTTTAAAGTAAAAATCTTTTAATAAAATGATTAAATTCTCTAAAAGTATATCTTAAATTTTATTCCATTTGATTCATCAATTTAAATTATTCTGAAGAAATGATAAGCAAAGTGCAGTATTTTTTTCTAAATTCGAAAGAAAATTGCAAAAGAAAAAATAAATAAATAAAAGTAGGAGAAAAGAAACAAGAAAAAAAAATATTTCATTGCTGTAAATCGTTTGGTATTTAACAATAGCTATTTAATAAATAAAGCAAAAAAAATCTTTCATTTTATTCAATCGAGTTTTATTCCTAAAGGTCAAATTTACGTATCATTAATTTAAATTATATGATAATTAAAAACAAATTCCTAATCACAAACATATTTAATTCTTATAATTCCTTAAGATTAGCATTAAACAAAAAACGCATTGTTGCCAAAACATCTATTCATTGTGGAATAAAAGAAAAAGAATTGATTTTTTAAAATGTTTTTCCTTAATATTTTCGTAAGTTCTTTTTTATTGAAAAATATCGGATGATACTTTTGTAAATAAATGGATAAAATTTAAAAAAAATCGTAAGATTTCGACATTCTAAATTTTTGATGCAAATTATACAGATCATATACAAAGATCACAGAATTTTTTGAATGGATATTCTCAGGCTTAAATGGATTCAACAGTAAACACTATATTGCGTTAGAATTTTTTAGTAAATAGAAATTATAAACATTAAATTAAAATTCTAGTTATAAATTTTAATATTATGCATAGAAATTTCAATAATGAAAGGTATATTATTTACTTAAAAAGAATATAAAAATGACAGTAGTAAATAAAAACATTAAAAAAAAGAAAAATCCGGTTAAATGATAATAATAATTTAACGAAATAATAATTAAAAAAATTAAATACAAAAACTTTCAAATATAAATGTGGCAATAATATAAATGATTATTTGTCCACGATTTTTGTTTTCTTGTTTTCATTATTCTAAAATATAATGTAATGATAAAGGACTGCTCTTTAATATTTTATTATTTTGAAAGAAAAATTAAAAATATTGACAGCAAAAATAATTGTAATACTTTTAATAGCTAAAAGAATTTAGTATATTCTTGGAACAAGGTATTATTAAAATAATAATAATTTAATATCTGATATATAAAGCATCCAAGCTTTTTACAAAATTTGATACAATATTTTCTCAATAATTAATATTATTGTATTTTTTTTTTTTTTTTTTGCTATAAATAAAGAAAAAATATTTACATTAAGAGTGTACTTCAATTATTATTTTTGTAAACTCTATTTTTAGGAAGATATTGATATAAAAATTACTCTAAATTATTTCTTATATATATTGAAAAACTGCCAACAGTATCAATCTCTATTATTACCTCGGAAATATACAAAGACTGGATAGACTATGCGAATGAAAGTTTCGCTTTCTTGAACAAGCGAAGAACTGAATGATATAATATGAAACCAACAGTTGACTGAAAAATATGTTTTCATTACAATAATAAGAAAAAAAAACTTTAAGCTAAGATACCAATAAATTGGTACTGATACATTGATACTGGGAAAATTATGTTTGTTACTGGATGTTAGAATTTTTTGGAATGATTAGAATATATTGTCGAATCAATCACATTAGTTCTTATTACATTGAGAGTTATATTTAAGAACATTATTCAGGCAATCTAAGCATGATTCTGTTTGAAATATCAAATTTGACTTGAAATGGCGATTCTTTGATTGATAATGCTTTTATTGCAGCAGAAGATTTATTTTGTGAAGCAAAATGGCGGTGAGAGCGATAATCATTTTTCAAAATTGGTGTTGAAATTTTTTTTAACTTTTTGGCTTGATAATTATTAATCATTTTAAAGCAAATAAAAATTTTCCCCTTGCATTATATAATTAAAAAGTCTTACAAAATTTTCGAACATTCATGAAATACATGTATCGGGAAAATTTCTGGAAGAAATCTCAAATCACAAAACTTCTCAGAACAGTTTTTTTTAACAATTTCGAATCATTTGCAATATTGAATGCAAATTAAATCATTCATACGGCTTTCGAGTGGTTTTTTTTTTATACTTTCCTGTCTTTTCTTTTTCTGTCTGTATCCTGGCAAAACTTGAAAGCACCGCTTAGCAAACTCTTATAATTTCGTAATATGACCGCTTTTCCTGCAGATCTGACAGAGATAAGAAAACGGATTTTCAACCGTAGACAAAAGTTCACAGCTGAAGGCAGAAATTATATTATCGTAATAATTAATTGTAATGAAATAAAAAAGTAATAATGTTTCTCTCTTTCCATAATTATGGCAAAACATCTATGAAAAGTTGCCGGTATATTAATTCAAAATACAAAGTTAGCTTTTCTGATAAATTCCTTGTTGTTGTACTTTAACAAAAAAAATTATTTTTTTATTCGTTAAGATTTTTTTTTTTGAACAATTTCAAGTCGTTTGCATTATTGAATACAAATTAAATTATTCTTTGGTTTTTGAGAATTTTCGGAAATCATATGATTTGTAAGAACTTCTGTAGCGGTTCATTATCATTACAGTGAATTAGAATTTTAAAATGAAAATGAAAACGTTTAATTACATGTTAAATATTTCTAAGGAATTTTGATAAAGTTGAATATAAGCTCAAAAATAAATACAGATGAGTAGAGAGATAATAACTTAGCTTTTAAGAGAAAATTGAATGAATTAATACGAAAAAATATTAATCTGTATTACAAGAACTTATGACAGTTTAGATTAGGCAGTTCTATATATTACAGCAAATTAAATGAATTAATCCTTTAACAAAAATTTAAACATCAATGTTACAAAATGTTATGACAGTTGGGGACAATTTGGGTTTTGTAGTTTCATATACTATAGCAAATCATGCGTACATAAATTTACAAAACAAAATAATTATGCACAATAAAGCAGTAAAATGGAATAAAATAGCTCTTAATAACTCAAATATGCTCTTTGTATTAAATGGCTTATTTATTTTTTTATTTGATGAACAACCTTCATTATAAAAAACAACGTAATTAACATTAGGAAAGCTTTATTTTATCTTGACACATTTATCTACTCAAAAATATCAAGGGTTAATTAAATAATGGGTTATGTGATAAGAAAAATATAATTTTTTAAAATAAAATTGACCGTTAATTTAAGCACAAATATTTTATCCTTTTAAAACTAAACATTAATAGACGATTTATTGCTGTTACTTCATTATGAAGTGAAGTATAAAGGAAATGAATGGTAATTTAATGAATGGTAATAAACTAAGGAGTCGCGAATTTTCTACTTAATACTTAGTTTTGTATAATCAATTGAATTTCGATTTTTTTTTTAAAAATAACCTTAACAAAAAGAGAAGTTTAATAGATTCAAATACTCTTTCCTTCATTTTACCTCAAAAGAGTTCATGAAACATTTCAAATTAGTTTTTTTTAAAAGCAAATATTCTGCCAATAAGCGAATTTTTTAATGCTGACAAAATTCACAATGGAATATCATAATAAATATAGATTTCGTATTGAAGGGTATCAACTCGATTTTCTTTAAAAAATTTTTAACTTTGAAATTTCCAGTAGGTTAGAGATTTTTTAGTTACGTACCTAGAGTAGAGATCTTTCTATGAGCTAGAATATTTTGAAAAAGATAGCTAAAGTGACTATAGAAAAAATTTTGACTAGCAAAAAATTAACCCTATTTTTTTTTTATTTTTTTTTTACAGTTTTTCTGAACTTCAGTCCGAGTAAAAATCTTCTTATCACATATCTGTTAACTCTAATTCCATTTTTCTCAAAATTCTCTTTTCACAAATTTGCTTACAAAAGATTATAGCAACTTTTAAAGAGTTTGGTATATAATTCGCTAAGTGGTATCTCAGGCACATAACAGAAATTATGTTCCTTAAAATGTTAATACAACAGCTTCTTCTGCATCGTATATATTTATGCTATTGAATGGGAAGAGGTTGTTTGAATTGTTTTTAGATTGGAAGAGGATATATGACATTGAAGATCCTTGAAGAGGCCTGTGATGGGTTGGCCTTTCCTTGATTGCTTTGACCTTGACTCGAATTTGTGTATAATTATTCCAAATATTTTGGGACTAAATTACAAGTTAGTACCATTCTCATGCAAATTGCCACTAGAAGAAAGTAAAATACAAGTAAACAAGCAATTTAGAAAAATCAAGGATTCGACTTACCTTCGGTTAGGATGCGAAGGGCAGCCAAAAATGATACCAGGGGCACCATCTTCCGGCTTATCACCATCTTGTGGTCACACCTACATGAAGAAAAACATGTTGGCTCATTGATCGCCAAGAATCGCTTTGGCCAAAGTCGGCTGTCCACCGTCCACCAGCGTCGTTACGGTGGTTGGACAAGCTCGACCATTGGCGCAGGTCGAATTTTTGTTAAATTCACAATTCCTTCATTGTTGGCTCGATTGGAATTGAGTTCCGAAACCGTTTTCCGGGAAGATGCTCCATGGGTGAACGAACTGGATGCATTTTTTTAAAGAATATTTTTATTTTGGAATCGACCGCTTCCGGATAAGTATTGGGCAAACGCATGGGGTCGGGATTCGTCGAGGGGTGTTGATGACGTCGCTGGATTTCGGCTCTTGCACAAAACGAGGACACGGACCGACCAATGGAATGCGTGTTCCCATGGATTTCAGATGAAATAAAAAAAATTAAGCAGAGGGGACATTTGGGTCAGTGGAGCAAAATTTTGAACAGCCAGCTTTGGCTTAACTTGTGTGACGCGGATTCTTGTGAAAGGAAAATCGCGTCTGTTCCCTTAAACGAGCATCCGCTCAACTGTGAGAGGATTTGAAATTGAACTGTGCTTAAAGAAAACATTTTTCATACAACATTGACCATCAACGCATGAATTTTCCACGCATGAATGGAACATATCGCTTTTCCCACTCATTTCTGATGTTTAGCTTAATTTGATTAATATGTTAATGTTTCCTTTTATTTCTTTGGTTTCATGTCTTCCGTGCTTTTTGTATATCGATGAATCGATGCAAATAGATTTATCGATATTAGAATTACTAAAAACTGTCCCAAGAAAGCAGTACTATTTGCGTTTATGTTTATAATAGGCGTAAGAGACATTTTTATAGAAATATTGGATAAAGTAAATCGAACATGAGCACTTGGAGGTTAATAACCAGCACCTAATTTGCCAAAATTATCTCGAAAAACGAGTCGTTTTTTTCTCTATTTGATTATATATAACTAGAAATCATTTCAAATGACGCCGACGTCCTGGCCTAGGGGTAGCACGTGTTCCCCGTGATCTAGGCATTCCGGGCCCGAGTCCTGTTTCGGGCATGGTTGTTCTCTTCCTTGTGTTCTCTCTGGGAGGTGCGTGAATGAGCCCACATGTAAAAAGGGGTTGTGCAAGCGAGTGTGTGTGTGTGTGTGCTAACTTCATTTGAGCTAGATGTCAGACTTCTGCCCTCGGGTGCTCAGGGGCCTTTACCCTCAGAAGCTACTGCTTAAAATAGTCACACGACAAAAAAAAATACAATACACGACAAATTATACAATCTCAGAAATCTTGCCTAGTTCATTGATTTTTATTTACGAATATAGAACGCCTATATAAAAGTAATCTATGTCCTACCACAGCTAACAATCTATTCCTACAGTCAGAAGCTGTGCAATTTTATCTTCATAAAAACTTTCGCCTACTTCACTAATTTTTTAAGAATATTCTTTAACTTCTTACCAGAAACCAACATACATTCAATATAAAATTTACCTATCTCCCATAACAATTGGCTTTTTTTAACAATCATATGATTACCACATATAAATTTAAAAAATCGTAATTTCATCGTTTTTAACATGTTTTATCCTAAACATTCTTATTTTTTTATTTTAATACAGTGAATAAATTTCGCACAGTTTTTTCAACCATAATTTTTAACAAAATAGCTATTGAAATGAAGTAAGGGGTTTCTAACTTAGAACTTTTCTGTTAAGCGGATGAGACCTTAACATCAGGCACTCTGGCTTTTGGAAAATTGCAAAAATCTGGGGAAAAGGAGTTGTAAACTTCGAAATGGAGTGAAAAATTTTGAAATAAATGTCCTGCCCAAAAAAACTGAAATCAAATTTAGATGCATAAAATTAAATAATATTTTAAAATTTTGAATAAATTAAAATCGTTTATGAAAATTTGAGTGTATTGTTTGTTATGTTTAGCATTAGACTTGGAATCTTCCTATCTCTAATTATACTATTCAAATGTTTAATTTCAGTATGACCTTATAAAATTACCAATTACCAGAATGTGCTGTTAAAGCTGACAAGAGATCCTACTGTCAAACTCAACTTAGTCATGATTATCGTTATACTGCCTGTGCAAGAAATACGGTTTTCTTGTTTCACAACAAACTAAATGGAGCTAACAAAATAGTATATATACCATTGATTTCTTTGTAGCAATTGTAAGCGTTCCGTGCTTATTCCTTTGAATCCTTTTTGAGGTAAAAATGTTTTTCGTATAAGCTATGTAAATTAAAATTTTATTTCCAGAATTTCCTATTTTTTTAAAAAAATAAATATAATAAATTTAATACTCATAGGAAGCGAATATTTTTCTAATATTTAAATTAGTAATATGTTTTTGATAAAATTTATTCATGCAAGACTGTTTCATTTTTACTTTCTTGTATACGTGGTATAAAGAAAGTATAGTAATCTTCAAATAATTTGAATTCGTGATTTTCACAAATCTCCACGTTTTGGATCTACCCGAGTTTGTAAAACACAATTTTGGAAAATGTCCGTTTGTGGCAAAGATAACTCAAAAACGCATTGAGCTGGATGGATTAAATTTGGTATACGGTCTTTACATTAAACTTGCAAACTTTAATCCAATAGTATTAAGAATGGGAGGAGAAAGCACAGGCTCGATTAACTTCACTGTATGTGGATATGTGTACTAATCACTCCAAATTATTTAAGCATGTAAAAGAGTGGAGAAGAGAAAATTTCATTGGTTACATATTTGTTACAGTACGTTTCTGATTGATTGTTTTAGTATAATTGTAAGTTTTTGGTTTGCCATTGTTCTGAATCTCTTTTGTCTTTGTAACGTAAATTTTTTAAAGACTTTTTCATATACAAAGAATAGAAGAAGGTATATAATTATCAAGAAATTCGAACTCGAGATTTTGACAAGTCCCCACATTTGAGACCTCCCGAGTTCGAAAAATGCATTTTTGGAATTATGTCTGACTGTCTCTAAATACGATGAACTCGGAAACTTTTTGATCTAGTGTGTTGAAATTTAGTACATGAGCTGTAACCAAATTTGTATCTTTCCATCAAATTTTGAATGAAATCTATCTACAGGAAGTCCGTCTGTCTGGCGTTCAAGGGAATTATATTTCGTAACCATCGTTCACCAATGCATGCAAGATATTCACGGCCATAATTTTATGTGGGAAGAAGGAAATAAAAAATTTATCGGGAGGGGGGTGGTATGTGAGAAAGTTTCAGAGAGACACCCCCATAAGCAAAATTTCATGCCACTATGTAATAAATGCTATGAAAATACTGTAAAATTGATTAGAATTTTGACAAAAGCAAATTTCTAATTCTGTAAATTTTTAGTACAACTGTTAGTTAGTTTAATTCGTTGAAAGATTCTTATAACTATTCTTTGAGTTTGAAATATCAGTCGAAAAGAACAATGTCTCAATAAGGATTTTCCTCGTTAGAAACCGTAGATTATGAAGTTAAATTTGATATGCCCTGCTGATTCAATAAGAAAATCGCATTACCAGATTGAATTTAATTTAATTTAAATATAGTTCATAATTTTAAATAAAAAAATGGAAGAAATGAAATTTTATTTTGCAATGAGGAGTAGTTGATCTTAAAAAGATATTTGCGGGGGATGGATTAAAAGCTTCCCTCATGAAATATAAACATTAAAAGTTTTAACCTAGTAGAAGAAAGGAATAAATAAAATGATTTAATAAAGAATTTTTTAGTGATGTTCTTTGATAGAGAAAAAAAATTAATGTTTCGTTAATAATAGTAGAAGTTTACTTAAATAAATACACTTTAGTTACTTTAACAGCAGTTTCTTCATAAAATTGATCCGTCATAAATAAAAGAAGTTCATGTAAATGACTGCTACGCATTTCCTTCTCAAAATTGATCCATCCATGAATTTCTAATAGAAATTAAAAATTCACGTAAATGATTATTATATATTTTATACTTTAAACTGATCCACCATTAATAGAACTTAGAACTTAGACATTTTATGCTTAAAACTTATCCACTATTAATAAAAATTAGAAATTCACGTAAATGAAAATTGATCCGCCATTAATAGAAATTAGAAATTCACGTAAATGATTGGTAGACATTTTCTTCATAAAATTGATCCACCATTAATAAAAATTAGAAATTCACGTAAATAATTGTTATGCATTTCTTCATAAAATTGATCCGCCATTAATAGAAATTAGAAATTCGCGTAAATGATTGTCAGGCAGTTCTTTCATAAAATTGATCCGCCATTAATAGAAATTAGAAATTCAAGTAAATAATTGTTAGGCATTTTCTTCATGAAATTGATCTGCCATTAATAAAAATTAGACATTCACTTAAAAGAAAATTGATCCGCCATTAATAGAAATTAGAAATTCGCGTAAATGATTGTTAGGCATTTTATAGATAAAATTGATCCGCCATTAATAGAAATTAGAAATTCGAGTAAATGATTGTTAGGCAGTTCTTTCATAAAATTGATCCACCGTTAAAAAAAATTAGAAATTCGTGTAAATGTTTGTTAGGCATTTTCTTCATAAAATTGATTCATCATTCATAAAAATTATAAATTCACGTAAGTATTGTTTGACATTTCCTTCCTAAAATTGATCCTTTAGGCAGTTCCTTCATAAAATTGATCCACAATTAATATAAATTAGAAATTCACGTAAATGATTATTAGGCATTTTCTTCATAAAATTGATCCATCATTAATAGAAATCAGAAATTCATGTAAATGATTACTAGATAGTTCCTTCTTAAAATTGATCCGCCATTAATAAAAATTTAAATTTTACATAAATGATTGCCAGGCAGTTTCTCAATAAAATTGATCCATCATTTAAAAAAAATTGAAATTTCACGTAAATGATTCTAAGCACTTTCTTAATAAATGTAGAGCATAGTTTCATTTAATTGAAACAATTTTTTTTTCCAACTGTGATCTTAACAATAACAGTGATAAAATCACAACTGAACGAAAAAATAAAAATGCAAACTGTTTTAATAACCTTAATTACAAAACGTAATTTATACAATTTGCTGCGAAATAGCATGTAATGCGAAATTGAAAATCGATATTTATGAATGCAAATTTCTGAGGGCAAAGACAAATTACAATTAATATCTCGTTTAGAAAGAACATATTGAAATTTCTATCGATAAGTATTGCTTTTTAATTTCCCGTATATAAAAAAAAACAAAAAAAAAATCTTGCAATCGTTAAAAAATTCCGATTTCAAAATTTCAATTAATTCTCATATTTCAGATTTTCAGACAGAGTTTTGAAATTATGTTTGTCTGTGAACACGATAATTCAAAAATTCTTTCAGTCACACGTATGAAACATGGTAGCTGAAAGGCGTGCGGGTATAATCATTCTGAAATTTTCTTCCATGCTCTCCGATAAAAATCTTATATCCATTTTTCCGCATAAAATGAGGGACCCTGGATAACGTCGCAAATTCTTTGTTATGACATTGTTGAACAATAATTACGAAATGCAGATCTCTGATATGAATCTACCATTTTTACTGAATCTATTATGATAATACGTGTTTTGGTTGTTTTTTTGCCAGCTGATTGATACCAAAATTTGACACAAAACTAGAATTGCAGTCATTACGAATTTCATAAGTCATTCCGTTTATGAGTTATTATTTTGACATGAAAGGCGAAAGTACAGACCGGCAGATGGTCAACCGTATGATGAATTTGGTTCATAATTTGATTAGTATCCATATTTAAGATGCTAAAGCAGAGTACTAAATTTTATCTCCTAGATATTTAAGTTTTATATTTACTGAGTCTATTTATACTCAAACAATCGAACAGACGGACTTCCACGGAACAAATTTTGATCAATGTGTTAATTCGCAATTCCATACACCATATTTCAGTCGTCTATCTTAAAGCATTTTTGAGTTAATGTGTTTATAGACAGACATAATGTCAAAAATCGTTTTCTCAGACTCAAGGTTGTCGGACGTTTACAAATACTTTCTCTGTACTTCGTATATGAGATAATAAAAATGCATATAGATAAATATGTGTGAAATTTTGTACCAGTTTCATCATTTGAAGTATAAATGTGTATCACCTTTGACACCAAATTCGTCAATTGATTAACTGTTTATATATTCAATTCTATATAAAACACATTTTATCAAAAACACCAGGACTTCAATAAAGGGAAGTTATTAAATTATTTTAATGCCTCTGGTCGAAAAGAAGGATCCTATAATGCATACTTGTCGCAATCCTATAAGACCTAGTACGACTGGATTGCTCTACGCAAAAAGCAGAAGGACAACAGGATCATCGCATTGCTTCGATCGATTCTAAATTTTTAAAAATCTGATTGTTTGAAGCATCCACCACTTTTCTGAAGATCAAACTTTTCTTGCAGGATTGTGAGGCTATAACTCTTATAACAGAGCGTACAAGGCTATTTCGCGTAAACTATTCCCACTGCTTTGTTTTGAATTGCTTTCTGTGTCTGTTAAAGGTATTTAGACGATATGATATCTTTATATTTTTGGCTGCCACTGAGTGATTTAGAAGTAGGTTGCTAAAAGGTAGTGGAATGAATAGTCAACCTCCCGATTCATCGTTTTATTCTGGCGTCACGCATTCGTTGTTGCCATCGAACTGGTTTTCACTAGAGAATTTGATCGTGGCCTCCTTAACTCTGGGATGGAAACATGAGGTCATAAACTCCAACTCTCACTTCAACTGTAATTCCAATGCTGAAGGGAATTAGCAAAATCATTGGAAGAAAATGAAGACTAGAAACTTTCCCTTTAGAATCAGTTGTCTGGGTTTAGAAATTAAGCTTTTTCAAATTTTGTTACACGTTTCCACAAACAGTCAAATCAAACGAAAAGAAAGGGTCCAACAGTTTAAAGACCATGGAAGATATTTCTTTGTTTGCAAATTCATTAGAACAAAAATGAAATAAAACAGGAATACCATATTATGACTCATAAACGATTTCATGAAACGACATGTTGCAGCTTGCAAATAGTAATTATTTATTCAAGCCTTTTGAAAGGGGTATAATTTTTGTAACAATTATATATAAAAAAAGAAATATTTAAGCAAATTAAAACCGTTTTGTTAAATTTTTGTTTTCATAAAAACCGTAAAACCGTAATAATAAGGACACCTGAGTCACCGGATAAAATGACCATTTGATTTATTGTTTTTTTTTTTTTTTTTTGCTTGACCTTTGAGTGACCAGATAATTTCAAGAAAATATTTTCACTCTTAATTTGTCAATTAAGTTTTTTCATTCATTGTTGTAATGAACATTTTGATGAAGAACTAAAATCTATTGAAACAATTAATAATGTCTTTGGAATATGATTAGGCTTAAACATAATTTTTCCTTTCATATTTGGAGAAAATAATTATAAATATTTGTAATTGTCCTTTTTAATTTTTCTTTAAATTCCCGCTCTGAAATAAGAATAGAATTAACGTCTTGAAGGTTTAGTTTAGCTTAGTTATATTAACGTTCCGTTTTAAAGCAACACTAGGGCTATTTTGGAACGGACCTCGTAATTTTGAACTGCTGTCATATGAAGAACACAACACCTGAGCTGGCACTCCCCTCTCCAAACCTCACCAGCGGGAGAATAACGTCTTGCAGGATTACTGATAAAAAAATTAGTGAACTTCTAACATCGTTTTTTTTCTCAAATTAAATTTTAAAATAATGTTTTGTAATATTCAAAATTTCTTGTATCAACAGAAAAACACGAGTAAAAATGTTTATGCTCAAAGGTCGAAAAATCTTTATGATTGTGATCATAATACCTTTTTAAAGTTCAAAACACGTCACCATATTTTACTTTAAATGTTTTTGAATGATTAACAGATTTCTTTGTATGAGGAAACACAAAACCAAATTATTCATTTCAGAAGATGGGTAGTTATTAATTTTTTTTAAATAAGTTACACTAATTGTATAATATCTTATTTAAAGGTTTTGAATGATTGCCATTTTATTTCGGTGAGATTGCTATTGCAAAGAACTCATAGAAACCAATAAATAAAATTTACATGCCAAAATATACTTGTTCTGATGAGAGGAATTAGGGACCTCGATGCACTCAGGTTATGCTGATACTAACAAGGAGAGTTTAAATGACGGTGCACTATTGTCTAAGTAATGAAGATATCCGACCAATCAACAACAGTTATGCTAGTTATTTACAAGATATTGAGTGAAAGCCCACACAGACAAAACAAATTAGGTAGATAACTTCTAATCGACGATTGTATATCAATTAATCGTATATATAATCGTCGACGCCACCTGTAAGTTTGGGTAAAGAAAAGATATTCCTTCCCTTTTCATCACTACAAACCACGACTAGAGGAGTAACCTGCCCCAAAAGGCATGTGCTTTTACTTTGCATTAAAATGAAAAAATAAATAATTGAATATGGATTTTGAACTTTATTCATAAGTTGATTGAGATATCATCATTACATGCCAATATGAATTTTTAAATTTTTACTTTCGATCAACTAAAACAAAGATTCCATACAGATTTACGATTTTTGTTATAAGAGTGAACAACAGACAACAGATTTATTTATCTAAGTCCTTATGTTATTGAGTAATAATGTCTTTTAATTTCTACATTCGCATGCATATATATATATATAGTTATTCTTACTTTAATCTGAATAATAAACGCAGTGATGAAGTGGATTACACATTCTAACTTTCCTCACCAATCACTATTTTTATTCTGAGAACCAATAAAATGTTAATAACTGTCAGAAGAAGATGATATCATGTTTAAAGTAGGAACAGGTCATTATTGTGCTTTTTTTCTATAGAATGAAGACTGTTTTTTATGTAATCAAATCACAAGTAAGAAATTTTGTTAAGCTTTTTAATATTTAGTAGGAATTGTTGTAAATATTTCTAATATTTAGTCATGAAGCAATACCATCAAATAAAAGAATAGATTGGACACTTAGAAAGGTAACTAAGATTATTGTGTGACATGAATGTGTTCTTTCCAGTGCTGAAATTGAAAAACAGGTGGGTGGTTCAGTAATTACATATGACGTCTGAAAGTTTTGTTTACGATATCGGGAGATAAATTCAATAAAAAACAAAGCAGGAAATGGCTGAAAAAGGTACAGCCCGTCTGTTCATGACAGAAGAATAAAAAGACTATATCTCCATGATCGAAGAATGTCATCAGCGGCCACCAGAAGTGAATTGAATGATGCTGCTATTCATGTCAGTTCAAGAACAATTAGGAGAATAATAGATGTTAGACTAAGAGGTAGAATACAACGGAAAAAATTTACAGTAGTGTATAAAAAGATTACAGTGGGCAAAAGAACACATTAATTGACCAGATGATCATTGGTTACAAGTTATACGGAGTGATGAAACGAAGATATTGTTATTTGGTAGCAATGGCGAAAATAGGTAAGACTTAGAATAGACGAAGAGCTACATCCTGATTTCATTCAGGCAACTATGAAGAACTCAGTTAGTGTAATGATTTAGTCATGCATGTCAGCAGACGGTATTGGTCTCTTTCATGTTATCGATAGGACATTAAATGCAAGAAAATACATTGACACTATTCTAGAGCCAAAACTTACACCTTCCATCAGTGATCCCTTTCCCAACCATGCATCATTTATTCTTCAACAGGATTCAGCTCCTTGCCATACAGCAAAAATACCGAAAGTGTGATTTAGTACAAAGAGCATTGAACTGTTATCATGGCCAGGAAACAGTCCTAAAACTCAAAATTATTGAGAACTTATAGGACCGTTTGAAAACTCTTATATATATGAAGCGTTAATCAAATAAAAGAGGATAAATTGAGTCTATAATTGTTTCCTGGTATCAAGCAATAACGAAGGAAGAGCTTAAAACTGTCGTCAGCACAATGAAACATCAGTGTGAAGCTGTAATAAAAAATAAAGGCTACCTTACTAAGCTTACTACCACTGAAAACTCAGTGCAGTCATCAGCATCTAATATATCTCTATAATTATTGCCTTTCAACTTTTTTTGTATTGCAAATATTTGAATTTTGCTTTTGGTATTGAAATCAGCATTAAATTCCCTGAAATGATATGCAAGTGTTTCCATTTTATGGAATTTTTCATTTTCTATAGGCATATCAAGTTAGAAAACATTAAAATTTTCAAAAGTGTCCACAATTTTGGCCACCACTGTATATATATTGTTACGAAATTTTCTTTACCGGGGTTCGTTCGGATAGTGGGAGTGATATGGTGTGGAGAACGCTCAATCAGTAGGCAGAAGTAGAATAAAAACAACGACGTTTATTTACACGAAGACACACAGGACAGCACAAAGCGACAACTATATACAGCACAGAAGACGATTATCTTCACCCGAGACGTGTAGCATACACAGCAGCATACAACCAGAATCTACTGCAGACAGTAGCGCACAGCTCAGTTCAGCACTAGCTTGCCTCAGTCGCTTCCGACTTCTCCGTCTTCTACTTCTCTGACTCGGATTACTGACTTCGCTCCGTCGATTCCGCTTACTCTTCTTCGACCACTTCGTCCACTCTGACTACTGGCTTTACTCGCTCTGGCAGCTGTAGATCCTTTTATAGGTCTCAGGAGGCGGGGCTAGAAGCCTCTCAACCAATCAGGAACGTTCGAGGCGTATCTCGGTTCCTACTGGACGGATCGGGAAAATTCTCGAAGTTTCGGGTATTATCTATTTTGGCGCCAAAGTCGCCAAATTCGTCGCCAAATGGTCGCCAAGTTTGTCGCCAAGCTCTGGGACCTCCGACGCGCTAGTCCCATTCAGATGACTGTAAAACTTTCTTTCCAATGATGGAACAAACTATGCTGGGAAGCCGAATTGCAGGTTTGTAACAATATATATATATATATATATATATAT
>JAPMOR010013083.1:666811-677483 GCA_026543865.1 Argiope aurantia
TAGAGAGAGAGAGAGAGAGAGAAGACTCGTGATCGTTTCAAAACTGGTTCATGACTTAAAAAATGTTCTCACATGATAACTTTGCAATCGTAAATTTCATTTTAAATTTTTTTTTACCAACTTAATATGAAGTGTTCGTCGCCATCTTTCACAAATAAGTTATGCAAAACATTTTAATGCTCTTTCACCCTCTTGAAATATCTCCATTGTGTACTGAAATTAATTCCTGAAATGCATAAAAAATCTTCCAGGTTTTTTTTTTCAATATCTATTTGGTTTTTGTATTGGAATTCCACATTTTTCCTCAAATTTCTTTTTTAGAGATGGCCCCATTTGAAGCTACACAGCACGAATAATTACATTTTCGTAATTAAAATAATGTTTTCCTCTAACATATCCAAGGAAATAAACGAAGACAATTTGTATCCCTTACAATTTTAGATGAAAAACGTGGGGGATTTAAAATTATTATCCGTTTTCTTTGAATCATTAAATTTTCTCCTTGTATCATATTATTAGTCTAAATTTTCAATTTTAATACAGAAAATCTATGCACGCGAAGATGAATATATGTCTCTATTACTTTTATACAAATCTATAATATTTACCCGATCTTGGTGAAATTTGGTACACATGATCCAATACAAAAAGAAGGTCGATGTTAATTTTTAAAATTTCAAAAGTTAATTAAATTATAATAATTATATATTAAGCAAATTTTGATTATTTTTGTGCTTTTTCTTCCGGAACTATTATTCAGAAAAAAACTTTTATATGATCTTAAACCATAGAAAGTGATATTTTTATTGATAACAATTCCATTTCATACGATTTTTTTTCTCTGAATTTAATAAAATTTTCAAATTTAGTTTGAAAATTTTATTAAATGTATCAAACTAAATTCATCTTAAGATATTTATTCACTAAATTCGTAACAATAACTTCATTAAATTCATCTTAACAATATTTATATTGTTAAAATGAAATTCAGGTGAATTCATCTTAAATGATTTGGTAAACAATTAAATTCAAGTGAATTTCATTGTTCTATCAAATCATTCAATCGAATAATTTTTCCCATAGTTAAAATCAAGATTAAAAAAAAAACATCTCTTCTGAAATAATATTTGTTTCTTTGGAATCTATTCTAAAATAATAAAAAAATTTACTTCCTTTTTTTATTATTATTTCGCAATATGTGCACTTTTTTAATTTATAAAAAAAAATTTACAATCTTATTAAATAAAAAAATATTTAAAAAATATAAATAAAATACAATCTTATTAAATAAATTTTGCATAATAATTTGAGAGGAATAAACACAGAATTTTGAGAACGCAAACTATTCGTGAAGGGTGGCTAATTAATGAATATTTTAAAGCGAAACAAGTTGAAAAATATTCGGAACAAAAGCTTCCATAAGATGGTAAAGTATTCACTGCATAAGTATTTGTCACCTGCCGAAAATACAAATACAAGAATAAAAACAAAGGCAGCTCTTCTAACACATCAATTACTGAAACGTGCAAGCAATCGAAATAAAGCTTTATTTGAACGCCTGCAGGTGAAACAATGCATTAAATCTGTCACAATCTCACTGACATCAAGTCTTCATCTTAGATGTACAATTGGATAAATTTACTGTCTACGCAGTAAGACGAAATCTGTAATGTTTTAACACGATAATGGCATTAGGTTGGCATACTAATTGTATACTGAATGAAATTAAAATTCTTAAACCATTAATAATCGAATGCAATGGCTGCCAAATTTAGCAAATGATTTCTTCTTGTTAAGTAGTTGTTCAGTAAAAGAGGATTTTTCAAAATACTAATTATATGTTAAATTAATTAAAAATTATTCGAAATTTTATGAATATTTGAATTTCGAATTCAACAATTAGAAGTATATTATCGAATAAAATTATTTTTAGATTTCTTTTTTAAATTTTTTTAATTAGTTTTTCTTTGACACCAATTTTTTTAAATAATTTTTTTAATTTTAATAAATTTTTCAAAATTTTGACATACGAATTTAAAAAATTTTTTAAATTTATTTTTGTTGATTTTGTTGTAATTTCGGTAGCCTAATAATCATATTTTGCAAAAATTAAGGATGAAACGTAAGCATAGTATACAAATAACAGTAATTCATCTGTAAACCATTGCTAAAAATATACTGAACATGGAACAGAATTCAGTGAAGAGAAATTAGCACCGTCATCATTTTAAAATCCATTGGGGGAAAAAAATCTTCCATACATACGGAGGAAAACAAAAATCAAAAATTATAAATCATTACATATATAAATAAAATAGTAGTTTGCGATATCAGTACTGTAAATAAAAGTGCAAATAATATAATGAAGTATTTTGAAAACAAAATCCATTTATTAAAATTATTGTGTTATAATGGTATTGTAAGTAGCCAGAACTCTCTCCAAGATCCATTCAATTGCGCCAAGCATTTTTTTTCCGATTTTTTATATATATATAGGAATGAAACAAATATAGTTTTAGACAGACAATTTTGAGTGTACTGGGAAAATGATCTTTTTTTTTTCATTTCTTAATAGAATATAAATTTCTCATAAATCGTTTCATGGCCAAGCTATTTGCACAAACAGCACAATAATACTGTTACGATATCCTCGTATTTGGAATATCTAACAACATCGTGAAGATATCGTATAATATCGTGTGCTAGATTTATATAGTGCTTGATGTTATTTTGCAATTTAGAACAAATTTCCTACTAGTAACATTATGATTAATGTTGATGAAAGAGCAGAGATCTTGGTAGAAGCAAATTGTGTCCCATACATATCATTGACAAAATATGTTCGAAGAAATTCAAAGATGACTGTTCCTTGGATTTTGCCAATTTGCCTGATAAAGCCACAGCTGGTGGTCTTTTTGAAACTTTCTCGCATGCTCTTCAAAAAATCTTATCGTCTTTCCACCACATAAAATTATGAACATTGAATAAGACCGGGTCTTTCCCTGACGGTTAAACGATACGATACGAAACGATAAATACGATATATATATTTTTGGTATGAATCTAGCATTTTTACTGAGTATTTCACGAGAATAAGTATTTTGGACGCCATTCTGACGGTCAACTGAAATCAAAATTTGGCACTGAATAAACTTATTTCATTCAATAAACTTATTTCATGATTTCATTGATTGATGTCATTGAGTTTATGTGTTATCGCGTTTGTATGCTTACGACAGGCTGACGGACCGTTAAACATTTGAGGGATTTGATTAAAAATTTAAATCATATCTATATTTGAGATAGTAAACTTGCTTACCGGATTTTATTAACCTAGCCTTTTGCGTTGTAGTTACTGAGTTCACTTGTACTCGAACAGGTAGTCAGACAGACATACTCTTTCTGAACGGATTTAGTTCAAAATTTGATAGAAATTTATAAATGTGATTATAATTCCACACATCAAATTTCAACTCTCTAGTGCAAAACGTTTTTGAGTTACTGTTTGACAGACAGACAGTAAAATGTCAAAAACGCCTTTTTCGGACTAAGAGAGGGGGCGAAAATACTGAAATTTGTCAAGATCTCGAGTTCGAACTTTTTGACGATTGTAACACTTTCTCTGCATTTCGTATAAGAGAGAATTAAAAAAATATTATAAATTGATAACATCTAATAACGCCTCAACTTAATTATACAAATAAAGGCAAAGATTTTTCATTATTCGATCGGAAATTTAAAGAAATAATACAAATAAGAGATCACATATGACAAAAAATATCTAAAAAAAATTTTTTTTGTTGAACTGCGCAAATTCTGTTTGGTTTTGTGTAATTATTGGTATTTTAACTTTATTTATTTATTTATTTTAATGCTCTATATGACAATTCTATCATGAAGTGCATGTTCAATACAGGCTGCGTCAGTGATTTCAATACGTTACATTTCAATATTTGGCTTTAGTCATCACTTGCGTGTCAAATGTTAAGACTCGAAAAAGAAAATAACTAATTTTTCCCTTGCAAGAGATGCCTACGTTGAGTTTTATTCATGGCATAGCTGTAATCTGCATTTAAAATAGAGTTTTTAAATCCGCTATATTGTTTACTGCTCGGATATTACTGCAGAACATGTGAAACTATTCCAGTGAATCCGACGAGATTCCTGTTGTTTTTCTTTTCATAAAACAGAAATAAAATGCCATAACCTTCCCCACGCGGAACCGTCAATGACATGAGTTTATTATTGTTAACATGAAAAAAAACTTCTCCGCTGAATGAATCCCGTGGTGTGTTGAAAACCAGGGATTATAATGCATAAACTCGTAGCGAAATTCATTGTTACAATCACAACAGCGCAAATTCGATCTTCCCCTACATTCATTAGTAGCTATTATCCAAGGTCAAAATCATACTTACACCTCTATTAGTTTTATTCACAGCTCTTAATATGCTGGCATCTGATTTCCTGTTTGGATTATGACGAGTGTGAAATTGTTGCCTTTCTTTGTGAAACTATTCAACTTGATTCAATTTCTCATTTCAATTGTGTAATATTACGACATTTTTTTAGTGACCCAGAGATAAGATAAAGAATCACACTCTTTATTTCCTGAGAAATATTCGGAAGCATTAACATCCTCCGTTGTACCATTATTTAGAAATTCACAAAATAGGTATCATCTCGCTTTGGAGTATTTTCGACTTCCTCACAGGGTCGTGCGTACCTGTCGTTGTCGTCGAACAAAATTATTCTTAAAAGAAGCCTTTAACAGATATATTCTTAAAAGAAGTTATAAAATTTGAGATTATATTTTACTTTGTCAAATGCAATTCATGGGACTGAAATTCTTTATTATGAATTTAAAATACAATCCTCAAATCTGAAAATCGCGATGTTCCTAAAATATCAAAATATCCAATCGAAATTGGGGCTTCTTTTTAAACAGTATTAAAATTTCGCATGTATTAAGAAAATTCTTTATATTCTATTTGTAATAATATAAAGATTATAAAGATTTTCTTATAACCAAGGATTTTCTATTTGTAATAATATAAAGATAAGTTTTATATAAACAACTTTTAATTGATTAAAAAATTGAAAGTTTAATTGATTACTGCAGGGAATAATTCAGCTAAATTTAAATATTTTGCTTATTGAAATTCTATAACATGGAAATCTTTCACTTTTTTACATATGCATCAGGAAAGCGTTGACTTCGTCGAAGTAAGGGTGATATGAAAAATAGAAGAGGAGATGTTTACATTTAAGAATAAAGTGAGGTCAGATTATTTGTAGAATTAGGAAGTATTGTTATTGTAAATAACCTGTAAAAATACTGCAAAAGGTACAAACTTACATGAAGAGGCTTTATTACAATTTTTATTTACTGTAAGTGACTTAACATATAGAAATAGGTCTGGATGAGTAGAGTATTTCCATAAATATTTCTGTAATTAAAATCCATTAATTCATTTTTTTAAATCGCTTAATGTTTAAACGCCTTTCTTTCAAAACAAGAAGTAATTTAATCAGATTTCTTTTATCTTTTAATAAATCATTCGACGGTTCATCTGATAATCCTTTAATCAAATTCATCCATAGATATTTTTTTAACAAAAATATTTTATTTTTTATCATTTTCTTAGGTGAAGCAAAATTTGTATTAACTTCTGATCTTGTTTTTTAGCAAATCTTTTTAATGACATTAATAGAAACGCTAACAATTTGACAGGTACTTACCGTAAGATGTATGACCTGAATAACTAATTCTCCCTTTTCTCTTTTTTGGTCACAATATTTAATACTATTATATAAATAAATCTTAATACAACTCCTGCAAACGTTTTTGCTATTTGAACTAGTCATTTGAACTATAAATACATATTTTCAAATTAAAATAAGACTGTATGATCCAAAACAATAAATAGAAACTACATCTAATAAAATGGAAATAAAGCTCAAAACCTAAAGAAAAATTCTGAAAATACGTTTATTGTGCAGCGTATCACCTTTTTACGTAGAACAATCTTCCAAAACTGATTTCTCAAAATCCTGAAATGTACAAAACATGAATTCCTCATTTTGAACATGTATATTTACGATCAAAACCAAGAATCAAATGAAAGGAGAGAAAATTTTCTATAAATCATCCAAGAATTTAGCACTATGCAATGCAGAATATAACAGAATCGAAATGTTCATCAACTTTGCCTGTTCAGAGTGAACGAAAGCAGGACTATAATTAAGATTCATAGTATTCGCGCCAGTCTAACTTAGAGCACATGAAATCTTTACGAATCTAAAGAAAATTGATTTTTCATTAAGTTTATAAAATAATTTTTTTTAATATTTTCGTAAAATTCATACTGCTGATCGTATGCTAATGTTTATGACTTCAGATTGAAAGTCTTGCTGCAGTTTCAGGATCCACAGTTTCTTCGAAATGCAGACAAGTCTTTCATCTCTACCAATAATAAAGGTGAGTGTGTGTGTGTTTAGCCATTGTAGAAAAACGTGAAGAACAGTTTATACATCGCAGGTCCGATTCAATCTCAATGATGATGATGTCGTGTCCGCATTACTACGGAAAGGGGGTGCAGTAGCTTCTGAGGATAAAGACCCTCAGAAGCTAAAGACCCTGAGTACCTGAGGGCAGAAGTTTGCCTTCAAGCGCATATGAAGATGAAACTCACGCATTCTCTTCCACAACCCCTTTCTACAGGGGGGGGGGGGGCACATTCACACACTTCACAGCTAGAACACAGATGAAGAACAACCATGCCCAAACGAGGTTTCGAACTCGGGACGCCCAGATCACAGGGAAGAAGCGCTACCCCTATGCAAGGAAGACGGCGATTTAATCTCAATAATTGTAGTGATAAAGCATTTAATTTGCTTCCTCTTTAAAATGCCAGAAATTTTCTTTAATGGTATTTAGTTCTTTGTTCCTTTTAATGAGGAAACATCTTTTAGAGAGAAGGGAAGATAAAATTAATTAAAATGATCAAGATATTAAGATTATTTTTCCATGTTGATTAGCTTTTAGAATAAAATATGTTTTTAATAAATTATTTGAGCTTATGCTTTACTTATTATTAAAATTTAACTATAATATAAAGAAATAGAGAAAAATTTGTATTTTAAAACACTACTGCTCTTTCCTGTGATATAATTAAATGCATTTAGATTTAAACTGAAATCTTGGAGAATACATAAAACAAAGAATGGAGCGGTGTAGGGATGCTAAAATAGAACAAATGTTTTAAAATGTAAAGATATTTTCTACGATAGTTATATAAAGTATTTAATTACTATTTTAAGCAACGATTAGCCAAGGTGAACCGACTGGTCAGCAAAAGCGACTGTTATAAAAAGATAAATGGAAGAAACCCAATTTTATACGAATTTGAAAACCACATTCCGTGAAATTGAAATCAATTTTACAAATGCCTCTAATAACCCATTAGGATCAAGTTGCACAAAATATTTAATTGAAATTTTTACCAGGAATGTTTAATCGCAGCGAACCAATGATAGCTAATTTGGTTAATTTTAGTATAATTATGGAACCTCAATCTAGCGAGAGTTTCAAATAAAGCTTATGCAAACTATCTAGAGAATGATATTCAATATTTCGTCAGTATATGTCATTGCCTTGAAAGGGCATTAAGTTGGCATCTCCTCCTCTTCCAGAGAGGGAGCGAGGACACGTCTTCTTCATCCTCAAGCTCACACCCAGCTGCCACGTCCCACGTCAGTCTACATCAACCTTCAAGCGTACGGGGCAAAACGGTTCGCAAACTGTGCGCAACACAGCTAAATTTGTCAATTGTCGGATTTGATTTCGTGTTTCACTTTCATCACGGCATCAGCTACGTGTCCGCCGGCCGCCAGTTGGACCTTGGGAGTATCGTCTGTTGCGTCCAGCCCTCTTCCTCCCCAAACCATCTCCCCATTCAGGCTGTTAAACATCCCGTTTTCCGAAATGATCCGTTTCCGTACCATGTACGTTCGTCACTGACCCAAAACAAGTGAAAGAAAAAGCCTTCAAAATGGCTCATGCGCCTCTCTCCGCTGAGCAATTGTATAGCACCTGTGGCGTACAATAACCACATATTTTTGCTGCTTTTATTCGATTAGAAACTGAGTTTTGTTTCGCGTGTGGTTTGAAGAATACTCTGTTTGTATCGAATTGTCCTAAACGTTTGCTTCCCAATTCATTTTTACTCAAAAGAGTACTCAAATATAAATGCATATGCTAAATTTATCCTTTAAACCTAATAACTTAAGGTTTGATATTTGTTCTTTTCGATTCATTTTTACAGGGTATAATCTTTGCCTCGTTTAGTGGTCAGCCGAAAGAGAATTCCAATATAAATGGATATGGTTGATGATAAATTCATCCTTTAAACCTAATCACTTAAGGTTTTATATCTATTCTGTCACGTCCACAAAGCGTATAAGATGTCATCCTTGTTGCATTTGGTAACAAGTGGGTTTGCCGGAATTAATAGTTGCTAAACATTTTGTATAACTTTTAAAATTCAGATTTCGATAGACATATAATTCAAACTATTTTAGAAGTTTTACTCTATTCTGTTCAATGTGTTATGCATTTCCTAATTTTCTGTCTATATCTTTATATATATATCTTTATATATGTCTATATCTTTATATCATAGAAACATGAAAGAAATGATCGAATATTGAAATGTATATCGAACCACATGAAAGATATGATTGGATATCGAAATCACATGACTGATAAGATAAGCAATATTTAATCTTCCAGCGAGCACAAAGAATATACTAGATAAAAATTTCGCTTTATATCTTTTAACCACAGGGCGCTGCGAAAGTATAACATTATAGCTATTCCGTCAGTTCCTTCAAACGAACTTAATCGAAGTTTTAAGATTCGAGGCATTAATAGAACTTTGCGAATCTTCTACTTGTGTTTAAGAGATTTCAACTTTGCGTGCTTGCAGAATATATTAATTTTCACTTAAATACAAATGTTTATATATCAAATTGAAGGTAATTAAATATAAAATTTAATAACAAAAACAGTATTACAATATCTGTATTACAAAAAACGTTACGCTCATTTTATTAGAACAAAAAACATGAATCAAAACACAAATCGTTTTGAATAATGATGTGTTTTGTAATGAAAGCGTACTAGTCAATCACAAACACTGTTCTGAGGACCTATCAAATGTCTGTAACTATAACTTAGGTTATTTGGATGGTAAAAGAGTTATTGTTGTGGAAATATTTTGCGGAATGATACATACTAGTGTAATTAAATAGAGTATTGCTGTTTTTGAATATTTTAAGTCCTTTTTTATAATTAAACTAATTTTAAACAAACAACACCAACAAGAAGAACTGATTGGACATCTACAAAAAGAAGACGAATTGTCATATTGAGAGAAAATGGCCTCTCTTATGCTGAAATTGCAAGACAAATTGGTGGTTCAGTGACTTTTTCTGGTGTACGAAAGTTCTGTTTGCGTTATGAAAAAACGAAATCAGTGGAAAATAAGGCCAAATCAGGCAGAAAAAAAATGCACAACTGCTACTGCCGATAGAAAAATTAAACGGGTATGCCTTCAAGATAGAAAAATTTCATCAGATGCCATTAAATGTGAAATGAATGCAGCGGGTATTGCAGTAAGTTCAAGAACAAAAAGAAGAAGGTTATCAGGATTTGGATTACAAGCTAGAATTCCAAGAAAAAAACTATATTTAAATCAAAAGCAACTCGAAAAACGAGTTAAGTGGGCAAAAGAACACATTAAATGGTCAGAAAATCAATGGAAGCAAGTAATCTGGAGCGATGAGACTAAAATATCGCTCTTTAGTAGTGATGGTAGAAAATACGCGAGACTTAGAATAGGTGAAGAGCTTCATCCTGATTGCATTGAAGCAACTATAAAAACAACAACAAATGTCATGATTTGGGCATGTATGTCTGTAGATGGTGTGGGCCGAATTCAAGTGATTGATGGCATCCTGAATAGCAAAAAATACATCGAAATTGTTCTGGAACCAAAATTGATATCTTCCATCAGGGATTTCTTCCCCAACAAAGCACCATTTATTTTTCAGCAGGATTCAGCTCCATGCCACACAGCAAAAGTATGCAAAGCAGGGTTTCAAAATAAAGGCATAGATGTATACCATGGCCAGGAAACAGCCCTGATCTCAATCCAATTGAAAATTTGTGGCGACGTTCGAAAATTCTTGTACGAAAAAAACGTCCAAACAATAAAAGACAACTTATTGAATCTATAATTGATTCTTGGCATCATGTGATTACGAAAGATGAACTCCAAACACTCGTTCACTCGATGAAAAGACGCTGTGAAGCTGTCTTAAAAAATAAGGGTTATCCTACTAAGTATTGATTGTGTAAGTATCACTTTAAAAAAATGCAAATCTAAGATAGATCTTACTAAAATGAGCGTAACTTTTTTTGTAATACAGATATTGTAATACTGTTTTTGTTATTAAATTTTACATTTAATTACCTTCAATTTGATATATAAACATTTGTATTTAAGTGAAAATTAATATATTCTGCAAGCACGCAAAGTTGAAAAACATGAAACTTTCAAAAAATGTCCACACTTTTGGCCACTACTGTATATATATATATATATAT
>JAPMOR010013083.1:677583-703395 GCA_026543865.1 Argiope aurantia
ATATATATATATATATATATATATATATATATATATATACACTAAAATGCAAAACTAAAGCAACAGGTGCTTTTTTGCCATAATTCCACATAATTCCATGAGAAATCATCTGACAAACATGAAATTCAGAAATGAGAGTCAGCAGGATTTTGTACTTACACGATGACGGAAGCTTTAGTTACACGAAAAGGAATACAATACATATAGTATGGAATCAAACAAGAAAAAAAGGCTTTATTGATCTCATAAAGCACTAGATTATCGGTCAAAGAGGAAGAACAACAAGCAAATGTTTCTTAGTATGGAATATGCTCTACCCTTACTGCGATGGTTGCTTCGCACCGTCTCTCCATACTCAGAACCAGATTGTCCAATAGTTCTTGAGATAAGAGTGCCCATTCCTCAGTCAGCAACTGTTTCAGTTGCTGAGTGTTCACCGGAGGATGTAATCGTGGCGCAAGGTATCTCCCCAAAGCATCCCACACATGTTCTATGAGATTTAAATCAGGAGACAATGCTGACCAATCCATTCGAGTGATATCTTCACTTCCCAGTAGCTACTGAACATCAGCAGTACTGTATGGCCGTACATTATCATCCGTAAAAACAAAGTCTGGTCCAATAGACCCTCGGAACAGACGCACTTGAGGAAGTACCACCTCCTTACAATAACCATCTCCGGTTACAGATGCTCTGTCGAAAACGTGGAACTCAATCCGCCTGTTCAGCATAATGCCTTCCTGACGACAACTCCAGGACCACCGTAGTGGTCTCTTTCTGTGATGTTACAGTGATGAAACCGTGTCCCGATCTCTCTCTAAATCGACTGGCGTTGAGAATCACTTGTGTCACTGAAACCACTCTCATCCGTAAAGAGGACACAATTCGTTGATGACATGTCCAGTTTTTGTACTCCTTACACCATTCTAAACGGTGCCACCGATGGCCAACTTTCAAAAGACAATGCAGTGTTCAGAACGGCGGGCGAATAGGTCATCTTTGTGAAGGCGTCTGTCCGCAGTAAACCACGACACTTTTCGCCCTGTTGCTGTACACAGTTAATGAGCAGTGGCGCTTGATTAGTGGTATCGGGCTCTTTTCGCCTGCAGGGGGATATATCGGTCATCCATTGCAGTAGTTTTCCTACGGCGGTCACAACCAACCTTTCTAACAACTGTAGCTATGGTTTGGAAGACTTTCCAGCGCGCGAAATAACACTTTTGTTGATTCTGAACTCTTCAGCTACACTGGTCAAACTGCGCCCCTCCTCCAGCTTTCCGATCATTCTTCCACGTCCGAAGTCGTCCAGGTGATTTCTTTCTTAGCCATATCACACAAAAGAACACACTTGCGCTTGCAGCGAATGTCTTTAATTGCGCCTCCGTTCTTCCTTTCTTTGTAGGCAGGCTTGAGCTGCGCACGCCGACTGTACGCGTTTTGTGTACACTCACGTCGCTATGATACTTTATTCCTGAGATTTGCATACTCATCACCTTTCTACTGAATTGCTTGGCATTGTACTGATCGCAATAGCCCCTTTTCTGCAATTTCATGGCTACCTGTTTAAAATTTACATTATTGGTTAAGTTCTACACTCCAGTATATATATATATATATAATTAGCACCTCAGTAAGACGAGAAAAACTTTTGCACTTAAAGTTTTTCGAGAACTGTAATATCGTAAAAGTTAGAGGTCGAAAAAGGATTTTCATGCCTTAATTTTGACTATTTCTAATATCGACAATTTATGTTGCTAAATAGTAACTCAGATGTAATGGAATCTATTTTGCTTTTCAGCTTGTCTAGAGGAATTTATTGTTGTTGTTTTAAAAAAATAATTTAGGCACATGATTTATTCGACAAACAATAAAGAAAAGTTACTTGGAAGAAAATATTGTTACAAACCTGCAATTCGGATTCCCAACATAGTTTGTTCCATCAACAGAAAGAAAGTTTTACAGTCATCATTATTGGACGGAGTCCGTGTGGCACGTCGGAGGTCCCAGAGCTTGGCGACAAACTTGGCGACCATTTGGCGACTTGGCGACGAATTTGGCGATTTTGGCGCCAAAATTGATAATACCCGAAACTTCGAGAATTTTCTCAATCCTTCCAGTAGGAACCGAGATACGCCTCGAACGTTCCTGATTGGTTGAGACGCTTCTAGCCCCGCCTCCTGAGACCTATAAAAGGGGCTTCAGCTGCCAGACAGAGTCGTCGAAGTCAGTCCGAGTTCGAGAGCAGACGAAGTCAGTCAGTAGTCCAAGTTAGTCAGTAGGAGTCCGAGTCGGAGAAGTCGAAGACAGAGTAGTCGGAAGCAACGGAGTCAAGCTAGTGCTGAACTGAGCTGTGAGCTACTCTCTGCAGTAGATTCTGGTTGTATGCTGCTGTGTGTGCTGTTGTATGCTACACGTTTCGGGTGAAGATAATCGTCTTCTATGCTGTATATAGTTGTCGCTTTTGTGCTGTCCTGTGTGTCTTCGTGTAAATAAACGTTGTTGTTTTATTTCCTACTGGCGTCTGCTTATTGAGCGTTCTTTACACCATATCACTTCCACTATCCAAACGAACCCCGGTAAAAAAAATTTCGTAACAATATCTACAACTGTTGGCAAACCTTCTTATGAAAGTGTACATTTATTGAACGAAGAGAGTCAACCTCTTTACAAAGTGAACTAAAATTAAGAGCTTTGAAAAAAAAATCTGAACATAGTTTTGAGGAAGTGAGAAGAGTGCCATCAGGTTAAAAAAAGCAAATTTGTCCAAATGACAAGCAGCCTAGAATCGTAGAGTTTAACAGTGATATTTTTTTTTTAAATTTTATGCGTTTGGAGTCTTCTAAGCACATTTGCAACAACGCAGTAAAGCGGATAAGAAACTGACTTCTTGCTTTCCGTATCTAAATTTCATTTTTTCTTTATTTCCATATTGTTTTTTTTTAATTTTTGTATTACAAATATAAATATTTAAATTATAATATTTTTCAATTTCTTTTATTTTGTTTTCAGGTCATTCAGCTAATTCCTTGGGCAGTTTATATTATTTTTGTATTTTATAATTACGTTGTTTCCATTCCTTTCCTAAAAAGTGCTAAAATTAATTGTATTTTTAACCTTTGTGCAATTGCAAAAAAATTTTAATCATTAACTTCTTAAAATTTTATATTTGATAACAGTGTATTTAAGAAATACTTGCGACTTTTTATGTTGGCACAGAAAGCGCGCCTGCAGGAAAGTTAAAAATAGATACATTTTAAACCAACAGGGGAGGGGGACGAAACTTTCTGTCATACTCTCTAATAAAGGACCTAGCCCCCTGCCTTCACATAAAATTGTGGACCTTTCCTGGCATTGATGAATGATAATTATAAAATATATATTTTGTTGTGAACATAACATTTTTACTGAATGTATTGCAAGAATATGTATTTTTGCCGGATGATTGACAATATTATTAAAAACAGAACTACACTTGTAGTCATACGATAATAAAGCAAATTTCGTTGATTTATGTCATTGCGTGTACTTGCATGGGAAGTACAGACCGACAAATTAAAGAATTTGGCTCAAATTTTTTTAAGTATTTATATTTTAGAGGCTAAACCTGTGCATTTTTTCTCATTTACTTGTTTTAAAAAATCTAATAAATTGAAATAAAGATATGATGTTATATTTAACATGTCCCTTGTTTGAACTAATTATTTGGAACTTTTTGAGCGCTTTCTGAGTTTTATAATAAACTTACTAGTACACCGGCTCTTCCATGGAGTGAGATTATTAACTCTAAACGAGATGCTATCGCAAGAGAAATAAAATCTTGTTTTAGAAACATTTATAGTATTTTTAATGTAATATGATTTATATGTAAGATATTGTATTACACAAAATCCTCTTATCGTCTGTGATTTTACTTTTAAACTAAATTAAAATATCAGCTGCACCAAACGATTTTTGAATCACACAACCTCACAGAAAATTTTAGATTACATTAAAATATTTTTTATTTCTTTTTCGACAAGTTAATAATATTTTATAACTTAATTAAACATTGCAAATTGTAATTCCTAGAAAAAAATAATTAAAAAATATTTAAAAAGATATCCTAGACTGCTGCTAAAAAGACTGATCAATTCTCTTCACTTCTTCATTCGCTTTTACTTTTACAAAAAATTTCAAATATGCGCAACCAAAAAAAAGTATTCCTATATTTTCACTGAATATAAATGGCAGTCCTAAAATTAAAATAAACTTTACAATTGAAATCTTGAAAATCTTTTTGGAATACTATGTTTCAATTAAAGTGAGTAAAACCTGTTACACCAAAGAATTATAATGCCTTAAGGTTTCTTTAAGCGATTTTTCCAAACGATTTTATAAAATAGCTGAAAATTTATTTATTTTTTATAAGTTATGAATTATTTCATACAGTGCTAAAATCAAAATCTGA
The DNA here is from genome assembly GCA_026543865.1 of Argiope aurantia. Lineage (NCBI taxonomy): Eukaryota > Metazoa > Arthropoda > Arachnida > Araneae > Araneidae > Argiope > Argiope aurantia. The sequence continues at coordinate 682,031 of JAPMOR010013083.1, forward strand.
GAGGATATTATTTTTCACCATCTGTAAGGATTTCTCCGAAATTTTTTCGCACAATCTATGATAAATTGTACTTGTGTATAATCAATACAAGATATTTGTAACTAATTGTTATTAAAGAGCCTATTAGCGTGCAATCTTTGATGATTAATCTTTAATACGTGGATAATACCAAAAAATACAGAAAAATGAACGTGTATTCTAGATGCACTTTTGTTTGAATAATTGAAACTAGATTTTGATATAGAACTCCAAAACTACAACTGTAATCAAAAATCACATGCTAATTTTTGTACATTTTGATCATCGCGTTTTTCAACTATCGTTTTTGCATGGTTATGAAAGAATAGAGCGATAGACTATCAACCCTTGATGGATTTGTCTTCAAATATGACACGGGTCTATATTTTAGATTTTAAATCTGTACCAAATTTTATCCATCTAGCATTCTTCGTTTTGTAATTGTTGTATAAATTTATATTTGAACGGCTGGGGAAACAGACTTCCTCTGAATGGATTTCGTTCAAAATTCTGTATAAATCTATAAATTTGGCGTAGAGACTATATATTAAATTTCAGTATATAGTATTAGCAGACAGACAAACAAACTAACAGAAAAATTCAAACCAACGGGAGTAATTTCTCCAAAACTTTCTTGCTTACTCTATAAAAAATTTATCATGCCAAAAAATGGCTTGTATGATAATAGCATACAATAATTACGAATTAACTTTTGGCGTGAATTTAGCAATTTTACTGAATCAATAATGTCATCCTTGTCGTGGTTTTCGGTGATTAATCAATGCCTTGCTGTTAATAATATCCTAAAATCAAATTTGTGCTTAAAACACGTTTTTCACAACCGATTGAAACAAAAAATTTGACACAAAACTGCACTTGTAGTCATAAAATCCCATACCTAATTTGATATATTTAAAACATTCCATTTTTGAATTATCGCGCATATTTCTGAAAAAATAGATCGATAGACAGTCAACCCATCGTTGGTTTTGGCTCAAACTTTGAAAGGTGTTTTCACTATAGATATTAAATCTGTACATTGAATCTTATCTATGTAGCTTTCTTCGTTTTGTTGTTATCACGTTATATTTGAACAGCCGGATAGACGGACTTTCTCTGGCCAGATTTTACTCAAAATTTCTTCTTTAAGAAGATCAGAGTGTCTCTCTTAATTCGAGTTTTGATCGTCTAGTTATGATTCAGATTTGCATATTCATTTTATATAGATAGTGGTGTAAATTCTAGTTAGGATGCTTATACAGCAGTTGAAATAACTGTCGGTAAAATGTTCGATTGTTGTTCAGTTTACTTGGTTGCAATTGTTTTATTCGTATTTTTAAGACAGCAATTTTTTAATTAAAAATTTCTCGACAGGAATTTTTTTAATAAAAAATCTATCTTTTTTTATGGAAATCTCCATTATGAATGAAAAATACCTTCTGCGAAATATTTTTTTTCTTTTTACTGGTATCCGCTTCTGATCACGTGACTGATTCTCTTGTTTTCTATTTTAGCTTCCGTTGGAAAAAATAATAAAACACCTGCTTTTTTGAGAAAAAAATAATAAAACACCTGCTTTACAACTAAATAAAAATGAACTCAGTTTACCTTCAAATGAAAAACCATTTTTACTACATATTTTTATTCGATTAAATCTATTTGGAATGACCTACAAAATCGGTAGTTCAAAAATATAATTATGTAGGATTGGAACAAATAATAGATAAAATATTTGATCATTCTAAAAAATTGCAGATAACAGCATTAGTCATTAAAAAATTTTTGATAAACCACCAAAAGATATAAATACTTTTTTCACTTTTTACACTTCCACTTCCTACTCATTGCATTACAAAGCAAGCATTGCCAAAAACGAGTTGTAATTATTGTTAAATTCTGTGAAATCTCCATACATCAAATTTCTACATGTCAAAAAGAAATCTTTGTATAATGCGCTTTATTTTCTGTCAGAGATATTCAATATAAAAACTATTTCTGCATATCGAATAAAATTTCTATATATCGAACAAAGCTTTTCATATAAAAAAATTATGTATGCTATTAGCAGTCAAAAAAGTGATTATTTATTTCTTTTAAAAAAGAGTATAAATTAAATGACAAAAAAAAACATTGTTTCACAGATTTTTATTGTAATAATTATTGTAATTGTAATAATAGACGACTGGATATTGTTAGTAAGAAGATATTGTTAGTGTGTTGACAGTACGCCAGTGCCAGAACTAGTTCGCTAAATTTTTTAGACGGTAAAACCTTCACCTCAAATGAGGAGGTCAAAAACCACCTCGATCAGTTTTTTGGCAGCAAAGACCAAAAATTTTATGAGCGTGGAATTATGCTACTACCAGAAAGATGGCAAAAGGTGTTGGACCAGAACGGCCAATATATAATTTAATAAAGTATTTGTTTATTATTTGAAAACTGTCTTTCATTTCCACAAAAAAAAACGAAATTACTTTCCGAACAAACCAATATTTACAATTTAATTCTTTGGAGAGTTTTTTAATCCTAAAAGATTAACGCAATTAATTTGCAATATTTATTTCAGTACATTATATTTACTATACATGGAAATTTTTACACGTCGCATTTTTCCGCGAATATTTAAGTTTGAGGTTCAGAGTTTCACTGTAGTAATTTAATTTCATGGAGGTTCTTTATTAGTTTCCCTCTGTTAAGTACTTAATTTCAAATGAAATTCACGAACAAAAACCAAAATCACCTACGTATATTAAAACGGTTAATATTTACAGACAAATTTTCATGCTATAAGTAGATTTCTTCCGATTTAGATAAATTATAATAATCAATGTTTTTATACATTCGATTTTTGTGATGAAGTTCAAAATAATAATAATAATAATAATTCTTTAATATACTGAGGCAAAAGAAGAGAATAGATTATTTTTACTCTTCCCATATGCTAAGTATTTAATGGAATTTATTAATATATTTAGGAAAAAATCAATGAAAGCATTATTTTATTATCTAGAACATTACATATTTAAAATTACATTTTCAGACAAAATTACTAAAACTCCACAAAAATAACCTCAATTCAAAATTTTAATAATTCAAGAAGTATTTCATGCCATTAAGTCAGTTATCATAAAAATTCATTTTTTATTCATGAATTTATTTCCTTAACATTCAAAAAGTATTTGCAAGAGAAAAAAATAGAAATCAAAATGCAAAATGGATTCAAAGTAAAAATTACATTTTGTTAGTGGATAATAAATTTTTTAAAAAATGAAAGAATGAACTTATACTTTAAAGTAAGCTTATATTTTTACTTCAAGGTATGCTGATATATTTCTAAAGGAAGTTCGCTGTAAATATATCTGTTCATTATTTTTACTCTGTCGTATACGAAGTATAAAATAAAAAGCTATCGTAATTGTTAAAAAATCGAACTCGAGATATTGACGAATCTCCATGTTTCCGAATTCAATGAGTCCGAAAGACATATTTTTAGAACTATGTCTCTCTGTCTATGAACACGAAAACTGAAAAACGTTTTGAGTTAGACAAACGAAATTTTGTATATTGTTAATATCAAATTTATAGATTTCTGTCAAATTTTTCACTAAATCCATTCAGTGGAAGTTTGTCTGTCCAGCTGTCTTAATACAAGTGAACACGGTAACTAGAAATCGTAAAGAACTGGATAAATAAAATCTAATGCATATGCTTATTATCTAAAATGTAGATTTTTTATCAAATTTTGAATGAAATCTGTCAAAGGAATGACATCTGTCGATTGTTACCTTCGCTTGTATATTAGTAAGATAATTAAAAAAAGTATTTTTTTAAATAAACGAAATGAAACTGAGTACGTTATTTAATGGCTACAATTGTAATTCAGCGTCAAATTTTAGTTTTAATCGACGTCATAAAATGGTGTCTAAATTCATATCCAATTTTCAGATACTTGTGTATTAACCGCATGTCTAGCTTTGATCACGCAATTGTAGATTCAATACAAATGCTTGATTCAGGCCGAAGGGCGTATTTCGTAACTATTGTCTGTCATTTCTATGCAAAGCCTTCGCGTCGTTACCTGAAGCAGATTTTTATGAATGAAGATAGAACCTGGGACCTTGTGGCTCTCAGCCGAGTAACATGACCACATTGCAAGAGCAACTGCTCATACAGCGCAACTGTTAACTGGCTTATAAGCTTTCACCACAGACTCTCCCTCCAAAGTCGTCAGACTCACTGGAAGCAGCAACGCAAAAAGGCCGCAGCAACCCAAAGTCGACAGACTCACTTGACGCAGCAACAGCAATCCATTCACCCACACACGCTTGCCATAACGCTTGGTGCTGCTCAAATGGGTACAGGCACATTAGAATCAACAGCTAATACATCACCACTCAACACCCATATCGTTCTTCTCACCTCCGACTCACTGGAGGGAGAGTCTGTAGTGAATAGCTTATAAGCCAGTTAACAGCAACGCTACACGAGCAATTGTGGTCATGTTACTGGACTACGAACTACAAGGTTCCAGGTTCTATCCTCACTCAATTAAATCCGCCACATACCGAAGGTCAACAGCTTATACAGAAGGAGGTGGATAATACTTTTACTCAAGACTTTGAGAGTCTTCGGGAAACTATTCCCACTGTTTTTTGTTTGTTTGTTTGTTTTGCATTATACGTTCCGAAGTTATCAAAAAACTTAACATTTTGCAACAAAAGTTATAACTAACCATCTTTTCTTAGAAAAAGAAACATTCTTTGAAACGTCCTTTGATAGACAGCACTTTCTATTTAAGAAGTAACTGCATACCGAACTTGGTGGCTCTATGTTCCAAGGTCTGTCTTATAAAGTGTTTTGAGCGATGCTTGGTATCATGGTAGCAACATGTTGCATCATGTAAAATACAGATATGTCCGTCTATAAAAATTAGCATGCTAAAATGTTTCTAAAGCATTTTCAAACAGTACAGTATCAATTAGGTAAGCGCGAAAATTGAGATAAAAAATATCTCTACTTACATCTTCAAGGAGCAGTGGCATCGAACAAAGGCGCAACAAAGCAAATGCAGGACAGAAAACGATTTCGCCACACGATTTTAGAACAAACCCGCATTCGGAATACGTGGAATTTCTCATGATTGCAGAATTCGCTACGATAGGGGCCAAAAAAATGTGTCAGAGATGCTAAAAAAGAAATCTGATGGCTTCAAAGTTCTTCTCTTTTCGAGTCCTTCAGGTGGAGGTGCTGGTGTTCCGGAAGCATGGAAAACGATTATTTCTCATTCTCCATGCTTCCACAATGTATCAATGTGATGGCATTTGATCTATGCAAACAGATTTAATATGCTCCAAAACTACACAGAAACGTTTTCAGTACTTCTTGTGACAGTAATGATAATGATTTCTGAAAAGTTGAGGCTTTTCTGTATAGTTACATACGCAGAAAATTTTATTGCTGGTACAATAAGAACGTAAAGGATGATTTCACTAAACCGAACTCTTTATTTTGCTACTGGTAATTGTGTCTGTTTTGATGAAGCATCAAAAAGAGGCAATTAAAAAGTTTATTATTATGTACTGGAAAAAAATTCACCTCGTCCTATCGTTCAATCCCTCGGGGGGGGGGGGGGGAGGCTCAAAATGAGGATGAGATGCTTCCGGTATGGTGGTTGGGTCTCGTCACCCTGGAGAGTATACAAAAAGATGAGAGTCTGACTAATCCCATCGATGACGGGACGTACTGCCTTAGGGAAGGATTGTACCGTGGTCGGTGATGGCCTTTAGGACTCAACCACAGTCCCCGTCAGTGTTGCTATTACGGCGGTGCAGTCATTCAGTATTATTTATCCGTGTGCCTTCGGGCGGGTCGGAGAGTCAGTGATATAAATTCCTGCCGTTCAATTATGGTATAATTATTTTATTATTATTATTTTACTTTCTTGTATACGTAGTACTGAGGAAGTATAATAACTCAAAAAATTCGAACTCCACATTTTGAGGAATTTCCATATTTTAGACCTCTCTGAGTTCGGAAAACACATTTTTGGGAAATGTCCGTTTGTCTTTCTTTAAAAAAGATACACAAAACCGCTTTGATTGAGACGCGTGAAATATGGTAATGGTCTTTACACCAAATATGTAGGTTTCTATCAAATTTTGAGCAAAAACCGTTCAGAGAAAATATGTCTGTCCGGCTGTTCGAATATAAGTTACTCCTATGACTGCAAATTAAGAGAGCTAGATGGATAAAATTCGACACACACATTAATATTCGTAGTATCGACACCTATTAAATTTTCAGCCAGATCCAGTGAGGGGCTGACCGTCTGTCTGTTTGTACTTTTAGAAACATGTAAACGTGATGACTCAGAGACGCAATGGCTTAGATATATTAAATACTAGCCGCCTTTGGCGACCAGCCAGTTCGCCAGTATTACCGCTCGCTACAATTTTCAATTAAATATTTTAAGTAACTGGTCTCTTAAAGATTCTCAAACAAAACATTTTTAATCTTCAAATTTTGATAGTCATACCAAACTTATATTGTTTAGATCGTTTCGTTCAATTTACTATATATATTTTGCTAATTTGTTGCCATTTCCGGTAAAACTTCAACTTTAATTAAAAATGTAAATGACGGAATTGCAATTAATATTAAGATATTTTTTAATAAAACCAAGCGTTTTATTTTATTAATCATCTTTATTGTTATTTATTAATTATTATTATTATTGAATATGAGTATTGCAAACAGAATCGCTCGGTATTTAAGTCTAATGTTAACTACAAAATATTTTTCTTAGTTTATGTAATATCTCAAACAATAATTCAACAAAAATTTCTGAGATTCAGTATAAAATTCAGTTTTTAGTTTTGCTTTCAAAAGGATTGAAATGAAATCAATAATAATATTTTGTTCCTGCTTATAAATATATTTCAAAAATTATGAAGTCTAAATTTAATGCAGTAAGGTATCATATTCTGATAAATATTCTGAACACACCAAATTTTAAATAAATGAATGAATTTTCTATTTTCCACGATCAACTAAGACTTATTTATGAAGTTTTAAATGTTAAAAATTTAGAAAAACTCACCATTTTCATAATCTTAGGCCAATTAATCTTGAGAAACCTGCGCGCTTATTGGCGTATTTTCTTTGAAACGATCGATGAAAAATCTAAAATTATCCTTTTTTTATTGAATAGTGATATTCAAATCTTCATAAATCAGTCAGTTTAAGTGATTTGAAATTAACTCTTAAAAGTCAGTGATTTAGTTGATTGGAAATTAACTCTATGACCACCATAAAATCTGTGCTTTCTCTTGTGGTGTATGCATTCTCCTTAATATCCGATCGAATAAAACATCACATACAAAAGTACTACGTAGAACAAACACATCAAAAGTAAACATAACATTTCAATAGTTGCCAAAAACAAAAGAGAGAAAAATGCAATTAATAAGCAGACGATATTTAGAAAAGTACAGATATTTAGACTGGAAAATGAAATTATCTGAAATTAAAAACACGCGCAGACGATATTTACAAAAGTAAAAATATTCAAACCTGAGAAGGAAAATATATGAGTTATTCCATCAATAAATGCCATACGTTTGTTTACATTGTCATTATTTTTATGAGTCATTAAATATCAAAATGGATCCGGGACTGAATAAACACCCTGTATAGAGAGTGTAAAAGATCATAAAATAATTTTTCTTGAATTTATTTTTTAGAAAAAATAATATTTCATATTTGTTTCATTTCTTACAGACACTTGCCGAAAATTATAATTCTGCAGATTTCATTTCCAAAAAGATTTAATTTATTTTCAGTTAGAGCTTTAATCAATGTGATGGCAACACTTTGAAAAAAGCTATTTTTTTCTCATGAATGCGAAACGTGCTTAATCCTCATTTTTATTTTTGACGAAAAAAATTATTGAAAAACAAAGTTAAAATATTTATTTAAAAATTCATTAAAAATAGAAATTTAATTTTAAGATTAAAACAGTAGTATCATTTAAAAGATAAATTTTTGATCTTTAACTTCATGTAAAAATCTTTTTTGTGCGGTAATATTTTCGGCAGTTATAGCAGAAACACGTCAAAATTTCGCTTAATTTTTAAATAAATAAAATTCTAGTTAAAAATTCGAAAAAATAACCCCCAGGTGCACATTCCCGGCCTCCAAGGTATACACGTGCCAAATTTGGTAGCTGTAGGTTGAATGGTCTGGTCTGTAGAGCGCCAACACACACACACACACACACACACACATTGAGCTTTATTGTAAGTATAGATGGTGTGAGATTTTGTGACAGCAAGTGTAGCCTTTTAACAAATTTTTATTTCAATCGATTGGGGAAATACACATCTGAAATACGGATGTTATTAACCGTTTACAATGTTTAATACAAACAACTCACCAAGGATCACACCATAGATAGAGTAAAAATGCTAAATTCATTCCAAAGGTTAATATTTCATAATTGTTGTCAACCATTGACATACAAATCGTTCTCTGGTATACTTCATTAGAGAGTATCCGAGAAAAATATGGGAGACCACTCCCGTTGGTTTTTGTCCTTAAAGCATTTTCAAACAAAAATCGCCAAATTATCCCCAAATAACTATCTGGTTTGTGAAAAAGAACAAGTGGTGTTAATACTTTTCAAACGAATTATCGATTTTTACGTAAATTAAACTTTAATCGACTGATTAAGTAATTAATTTTTGTATAACAAGAAACTAACCAGTATTAAAATATGACATCTTTGCAGTTAAATGAAAGTCTTGATCTGAGTGCAAAAAGTAGAGACTCCGTAAATATGATTGACGACAGTTAACGAAATATGTTTTATTTATGTAATAATATGATACATGGGGGAAAGTTTGTTTCTCCAATCATACTTATTCAGTATTATCACTTATCAATGTAAATTGAGGAAGAACAAGATAAGAAAAGATGGTTTTAATCTTTTGAAAGCATTTGCAGAAGAAAACCAGCAGGAGTGATTTTTTCCGAAACTTTCTCGCTTTCTGCCTAATAAATATGTTATCTGCATCTCCGTTGCATAAAAATCTTGTGCCATGAATTTTAAGAATACTTAAATTTTTATTTTTACTCACAAATGAATGTTTTGTGCTTCGTACTATATAAAAGGAAACCACGTATGTATTTCTGGCATCTTTCTAAAATCGACTCGAATTCCAATTTGATATAGGACAACAATTTTAGCAACAAGATCACATACCAAATCTTATTTATTTCTTTCAAATTCGTTAATATTCTTGTGATTTTACAGTACAACGGAAATTGACAACCTATGTCCGTCCTTGTTAAATTGGGGGGGGGGGATGATGTGTATTTACCCTTTAAATGCTAAAGCTTTGAACCAAATTTTATTTATTCTCTTTACTCTTTACGTTTTGTAATTCTCGCTTTCTCCTGACAGATTAACTTGTTATAATAAAATTTTGTTGAAAACTTTAATAGGAACTTGGGGAAGTCACGAATACCTTACATGGTATTGGTGAATGATAGTTACAAAATATTAACTATGTCATGAATTTAGTATTTTAGCTGATAATATTGTGAGATGTATTTTGGATGCCCCTTTTCCAACCCAAAATTTTTCACGGAACTATAGCTGTAGTTACATGACGAATTTCATTGATTTAAGTCATTGTGTTTTTTGAGTTATTGCGTTACCAATATACGATGAATCTTTAGACTGATTTGGTCCAAAATTTGATAAGAATCTACGATTTATCTGGTAAACCTGTGTATCAGATTTTATTTATCTATCTTTTTGCATTTTTTAGCTATCGGATTCAGGAGCGCTCGGACAGCCAAAGAGATAGGCTTCCATTAGATGGATACCGTGGAAAGTTTGACAGAAATCCACAATTTTGATATTAAGTCCATATACCAAATTTCACTCCATATAGCTCAAGGCTTTTTTGAGTTATCATTATCGTTATCATAGGTAGACATAATTCGAAACATAATCGACAGATGTAATTGTGTTTTTCCGATTGTGGACGATTTGAAATGAGTGGATTCATTAATATCACATCTTTTGACATTTACAATATTGTCTTTGAATACTTCATAAACACGATGGAAGAAAGTGGTGACTGAGGAATTTGAAGAAGAAATATCAGTACATCTCTCGCGTCTGATTTGTGTTCAAAATTAGGAAATTCGTGATTCCAAAATAACCATAAAGGGGATTTAATCTAACTAAACTAGATTGTCTATGAGACATATCCAAAAAAGTTCTTGATTTTTTTTTTCTTGCCACAGTGGCAAGGCCCGAATGATTTCTTCTAAATGCAATAAATAATAAAACCGAACACGATTTTATGTGTATTATTCATTGCAGGATGATAAAACAGTTTGCAAACTTTCAATTATAGCATTATTTTTAAAAAAATGTTAAATGGAATTGTTTCGTTATGGCCAACGTCCTGCGAGCAATCTGTTCGCAACATTACCTCCCATTATTTTCTATTAGATGACTTCCGGGCCAACGTGGTGAAAAGAAAACCGGAACCAGGAAATGTCATTTCTTCCGGCGGTACTGTCCTCTCTGGACAATGTACTGCAGTGCATCGACTGTTAAAAAACCCGTCCAACACTTGTCTGATTCATCAGAAACAAATGTCCCACTATTTTGCTTACAAACCTGTGTTTCTAACTCGTTGATTATATCTTAAATCGGCAGGAAGCGCATAGCATTGTCCTATGGCACATCTAAATATGTAGGGCAATTTTTGTAGAATCTCTTAATGGATATGTAGTTATTTTGGGATGTTTTCAGTCACTAAGTTATAGTTCGGAAATGTTGACATTTTCTAAAGAAAAGGCTCAAATGTACTAATAATTACCTTTCAGTGAATGACAGTGATGTATCAATTGGCTTCGACTGACCAGAAGCGTATAGGGAGGGAGGAGTCGTGACCCCCCCCCCCTCCCAAACCCTAGACCAGGGGTGGCGAACGTTTATGGATCAACATGCCATTTTTTCTAAAGAAATGCTTAATGAGGTACAGACGTGCCGTCAAATAATTTTGATTTGTCATTATTCGGAAAATAATAAAACTAAATACTAACAACTCAAGCCTCTTTATTTACTATGAAAAAGTACATTTTACACTGTATAGTAGTAAAGTTTTTAGTTATATACGTGTAATTCACTGTATAGTACGTGTAATTCAAACTAAAGTAACAGTAGTGTGACTTCTGTTGTCGCAGATTAGATGACAAATAACTTATATTAGGATTTTAAGATGTTACTTTTAGCAGAATGCATACTGAATTGGAGTCGTCTGCCAAATGGTTTCTAAGCGAATCTTTAATGTTATTCATCTCTGAAAATAATGAGTCGTAGGTAGATGAAAATATGGTTAAAATAGCATAAGCCAGCTTCTTCAAACAGTTAAATATGTCTGGAATCGAATTCCATGTTTCCAAAATTTCGTTATGGTCATTTTTATTTATATTGCTTATTAATCTTTCAGTTGCAATCAATTCCAACTTTTTCCTTTTTCAGTAATTTTTGAATCCATATTGACTAGAAATAAATCAGTTACATTTCAAATTTTTCAATTTCCAATCAATTGGATTGGGATAAGTTCAGTTTATAAAATGAATTCACATCAGGGTATATAACAAACGTTTTCGATAATTCTTTGAACTGTGAAAATCTCGCTGAAAATTCCTTGATTGAAGAATCAATTAAGGAAATAAATTCTACAATAACTTTTTCTTCGCCTGGTTTCTCATGTACATCTAAATCTTTGACATTTTTTTTCCAAGTTTGGGAAGTATTTGTAGTTTCTTGTAATAATATCGTTTCTGAAAACATGCAGTGTAGCGTCAAAAGCACGAATGAGATTCATCATGACGATAATTATTTTATATGTACCTTGAAGCTTTTGTTCAATTCATTGAAATGTTGGCATATGTCTGTAAAAAACATCAATTTTGAAAGCCACATAACATCCAACAACTGTGGGTATTTTCCTCTCATTTTACAGAAACAGTCTGATTTCTTCTAAGCAGTCAACAAATTTTTGAAGTACGTTCCCGTGGCTCAATCAGTGAACATTATTATACCATTAAGCCATTATACACCGAATTGACTTCACTCAACAAAGCATCAAACCTGCGACGATATGACTTTGACCATTTTTGTGACAAACACCATAACATTATCAAGAGATGTTAAACCATTCTTTGTACGCAATGGTAGGGAATAGGAATATGCGCACCGCGACCGTTCACTCGCGTTTGTCAGTAATACTTCATAGTGAACATTGAATTTTGAACTAAAAGGCAAACCGTTTTGATCGTCGGCATGCCCAAAATATTGTGTCACGTGCCATTGGTTCGCGATCCCTGCCCTAGACTATGTGTTGTAGTCTAGAAGAAATGCTCCCTTTCAAAGTTGATCACAATTCAGCAGTTGATTAGGTTATATAAGTTTGTTTGATTAAAAAACTTTGAACGAAAAACGGTTAGGTAAAAGAAATAAATTGATTTATTTTCATAAGCCGTATATCTGGGACCATTCAAATCTATTCCTTAAAAAAACATTTCTGTCGATAAATAGTTTATTCACCATCGAAGAATCTCTTTTAAAGTCACTGTTCGAGTACTAGACGCAATACATTCTAAGCAGGACTATATGTTATATGTTAAATAAGCTGTAATATATTTTATATATTATGTATTGGTGTAAGTAGAGAATATATGCACTCTATATATTAAATATAAAGCATTATATAGTCGAAGAGAGAGGTTAATTGGTTAAAATTCTAATTAAAATTTTTTAAAAATTGCCCTGAGATCCTCATTTGCACCTTCTAAGGTATATATGTGCCTAATTTTCTAGCTGACAGTCAAACGAAATGCTCTGTAGAGTGTCAACATACATACACACATACACATTCATCTTTATGATAAGTAAAGATTAGTAGAGATAACATTTAATTTAATCGATATTTGAAATATGTTACATATCTACAAAGATTTTTTTACCTAGAGAAGATCTTTTGATAAACAAATATAAATAATAATTTCTGAATGTTATTCTTTTTTTAAAAAAAGCACTAACTTTATTTTATATTTATAATTTCAAAACAATGTTTTATAATAATTTTAAAATATTGTTTTAGTCATTAAGTAATTACCGGTTTTGCGCTTCAAGATAGTACTGATTTCTTCAGTATTATTAAATTTTCCGAAGATTTACTGCTGAAATAAATATCTCTTTCATCATGATAGGAAATGCTGTCTTTTCAAATTGACTCTTATGCCAATTTCTCAGTTATAAATCTTCATCGAGTTTTCTATAGTTAAAATCAGACATAAATGGAAAACAGACTTGTAAAATAACAATAATGATTTTTTAAAAGAAAATATTTCTTAAAAATTAAATTTTAAAATTATTTTTAAAAAATAGCTTTTAAAAATTTTAATTTTATTTTGACTTTTTGTTTTATGCTTTTAATTTACTTTTTTTTTCAGACATACTTAAAAAAGTTAATTTTCCTTCGTCGGATCTGCAATAAGCTGGACATATTATATGCCTTTTAAAAGGTGTTACATTATTTTAGAAAACTTGTTAATGGAAACATCCTCTAATTTTAATTCAAAATGAATTACATTTTCGCTTTCTATGAATTAGAAAGATCACATTCAATTTATTAATGATATTAGGAATCCTGCTATATTATGATAACGGGTTATAATAAAATAAATAGACTGATATTATTATGATAAAATAAATGAAGACTGATAACGGAAAGAAACAAAATTATAAAAATGACATTAAAGAAGGTATAAAATAGTGCAAATAAACAAGAAAAAAAAATTGTCACAAAAAACATTATTATTATTATTATTATTATTATTCCAGCCATCTGATCATTATTATGTGGTAAAACTTTCTTTGTCTAAGGACTACTTAATTTAAAATAACTTTTTAATCCAGTCTTAGCTTGACTCCAACCATATTTGCGAAAAAAAAAATTCGATTAATTTCATGTTTTAATCCCCTCCAAGCTTTTTCACATATTCTATAGAAAAGCTTTTGTCCCCTCTTCCTATGTAAAATTTTGGACCTTGGATAAAGCCACGAATATCTGGTGAACAATAGTTACAAAATATGGATCTTTGGAGTGAATTTAGCACTTTTACTGCATCTTTCATGTGATCCTTAGCGCTTAATCGATGGAATGTGGTTAATAATATCTGAAAATCTAATTTGTGTTTTAGACTTATTTCCTTCAGCCGAAAAAATTTAATTTAATTACAAATGTACTCACAAAAATCACATACCAAATTTCATTTATTAAGTCATTGCTTTTTGAGCTATCGCATTTGCATGCTTGTGAGAAAACAGACCGACAGACAATCAACCCTTTGAAAGATTAGTTCAAAATTTGATGCCAATCTACGTTTTAGATGTTAAATCCTTATACCAAATTTTATCCATCTAGCTCTCTTGGCTTTGTAGCTACCGTATTAATATATATTCGGACAGACAGACTTCCTCTGAATAAATTTTCCTCAAAATTCGATAAAAATTCACAAATTTAAACTAAAAACCAAACGCAAACTTTCATCTGTCTAAGTAAAAGCGTTTTTCAATTATAGTGTTCATAGACTGACAGGCAGATACAATGCCGAAAATGTGTTTGTAGACTTCAAAGAGGTCTGAAACGTCTAAATTCGTTAAAATTTTGAGTTCATTTTGTTTTTGACAATTGCATTACTTTCCTTATACTTTGTATACAAAAATGTAAAAATAAATCTTACAGTAAATGAATAATTATTTCAGTGCCTAATAGCTATTATAATTTATCATGAATATGATTAAGCTAGTAATAAATTTATAAACATAAATTTTAAGATTATATATTCCTTTTTATTGAACTTCTCTGAAATTTAGTTTTATGCTTATTTCATTTTCCCATTGCATTGATTATTCTATATAATATGCAGAATCTATTCATTATTTTAACTTCCTTGTACATGAGGCAGTACGGCTGTCGTCCGAAATTTTGATTGTAGAAATTCGAAACATAAGATTTCCCTAGAAGAAAAAAAAAATCTTTTTTTTTCGCTTATTTTTTATGTTTTTACTCTCTTATGTGAACACTGTGACACAATAAAGCAAATTATATAAAATCGGCAATATGGTGAATGTATGTGTATACTAGAGCTGAAAACTCAAATGAGCTAAAGGGATAAAATGTTAAAATGTAACATATGCCCTTTATATCAAAACTATGGAATTGAATCCAATTCTGGAATATTCTATAAAGGTATAGTGTGTTTGCTGATCTGCCTGTATGTATGTGTGCACAAAAAATTTGAAAAAGAAGCCAGATGATTGAAATTTTGTGTGTGTGAGTTTTGAACTATAATTACAAATTTACAACAAATTTTGTATCAATTTCGAAGTTAAGAATCTCGTTCTAGATTTCTTTCACCCATGTGTGTGTGTGTTGTGTGAGTGTGTGTGCGTGCACGCGCGTGAGTGTGTGTGCGTGCGTCCATGCTTGCATGCGTGTGTCTATGTGTTTAAAAATAGTAACATAAAAATGCAACGACATAGAAATTGAAATTTGGTAAGTTGCCGTTGATTTTTGATTTCATCGTTTATTTTTATCCAAATTAGGCAATAAGAATATTACAAATTATTATAACGTATTAATATTTCAGCACACCTTACAATTGTTGGATTTAGAGGTATAATACAAAAAAAAGTAAAGAGCTAAAAACTTAAAAAAAACAACAAAGTGAACTAGTTTCAAAACTTTCAATAATAACAGCAAAAACAGTAACGAAAAGAAATTATTGTAATGGCTTAAAATTTGAAATTGTCTGTAGCAACGAATCTAATATTCCAATTTTCTGAATGATCAACATAAAAATGAACGGAAATGGTCTCCTCAAAATTTTAAAAATTTCTCCTCAAGATATTCTTTAAAAATGTTTGAAATCGCATAAAATTTAGACCTTGAATAAGGCCGCGAATACCTTTCATGGTATTGGCAAACAATAATTGCAAATGATTGATCTTTGGTATGGATTTGGCAATTTTGCTTAGATTTGGTATGAATTTAGCAGTTTTGCTAAACGAATTTTTTCGACGATTAATCCCTAGTATAGAATTAATAATGCCCAAAATCGAATTTTTGTTTTAAATGAGTTTACTTACAGCCGATTAAACCAAAATATGACATAGAGTTATACTTCTAACCACAAAATCATATATCAAATATATATTTAAATCATTTTTTTTTCAGTTATCGCGATTACATGAATCGGAAAGTACAAATTAACAAATATTCAATCCTTTGACAGATTTGGTTCAGAATTCGATACGAATATATATTGTGGATGTTAAATCTATGTACCAAATTTTATCCTTCTAGTCCTCTTTTTTTTATAAATATTATGTTAACTTATATTCAGACAGACGTTCAGAGAAGCTTCCACAGAATGGACTTCTCTCAAAATTTGACAAAAATCTACAAAATCAGTGAAAATACCGTACGTCATTCGTCTAGCTCAAAGCGTTTTTGAGTTATCTTTATTACAAACATACAGATATATATACCGCCAAAAATGTATTTTTCGAATTCAAGGAGGTCTAAAACATGGAGATTCTTCAAAACTCGAAATTGAATTTTCTGAAGTTTATTATACTTTCTCTGCATTTCGTATACAAGAAAGTAATAAAGAAACTAATACGGGAATGGGGAGGGGAAGTGGAATAGTAAAACAACAGCGACATTTCACAACTGCAATTCCCCAGAAGAAAACCAGGAAGCAAAGAAAGCATGTTCTTCTTTTCAGAATAACTTTGAAAGCATGCAACTATACATATTTGTAATATGTGAAACATATATTTGTAAGCATATTATTGGAAGTTATATGCGAAGAGATTTTAATAATGAATGACCATATGAAACGGAGATAAAAGAATAACCAGTTTTTGTTAGAGGCGGGGGAAATTGCAAGAATTCGGTTCGGATATATTGGAGTAGCAACTATATAGCTCTGACTTGGCACCTGCAGAAATTCATCTTGTACCCATAAAGAGATCCCTTGACGGTCAGAAATTTGACTGACCGATGATGTCCCACGAGACTGGAATTTTCTAACTAATCAGACTCTACGACAAATGCCTTAATATGGATGGCAATTATATCGAAAAATAATAAATCGGTAATTTTTTCATTTGTGTTGAGACATATTAGAATTTTCAATGTACTATTAATAAATCAATGTCATTTATTTAGTAAATATGCACCACTGAAGCCTTTTTAAAGAATTTATAAAAGAAAGATATGTGTTCATTCTTATAATTTTAAAATTTCAAAAACTGCTTTTTTTTAATAACTGTACTAGAAAGTAACTGCGAAAATTGAAATTTGTTGTATTAATTGTAGTTGCTGTACTATTCAGTCAATGATCTTTAGAACCATTTTACTACTGATTAAAGCTGATTTGATATAGATATGGACAGATCTGGTACAGGCATCACAAAAATAAGCAACAACTATAAACATAATAAAATATATTCATGAAATGCACATTTCCGTAGAATGTAATGACTGAAAAATTAAATATTAAAACTTTTGTTACCTTTGAAAAGGTTACCTGCAAGATTTTTCTATTCACGAATGAAAAAATTCCTGAATAACTGAAATTCTTTGTTTACCAGAAGTAAAATATTTCAATACGCGTTTCAAGGGACGAAAAGGGCTTGGCGGAAAAATAACAAAAATGAATTTAAAATAATAAAATAAAAAATATATTTTAAATTTTGAAAAATGTAGCAATACAGCAACTTGTAATTTCCTTCATAGCTTTATATTTGATTTCAGATACACGCGGGTTGTCCCTAAAAAAATGTAACAAATGTTATTTCCTTAAGTATTGCTCATATATATATTTTCAGTTATAAAGTTTCAGACAATTGCAAATACTTTTTGAATTTTCTGAAAATAATGATAAAAAGATTTAAAAATTAATTTTTTACACAACTCTCATAGTTTAAAGGTGAAAGTTAAAAGATTTTTTCTTGTATCCATCTATGTCCACACAAAGTTTCAAGTATCGGCTTTCAAAATTCACAACGATATCAAAAGGGAAAAAATTGATTTAGAACCATTTTTTCACACCTCAGACGGGTGTTTGAATTAGCTTCTGTTTGTACGTTTTCGAAATAATATAGGTATTGCAGTAGATTATTAAGAAGGATGGAGTGGTAAATAATAAAACTTTACAAATTATAATTAAATTTTAATAAAATGGTCAAATTATACATTAATTGGAACTTTAGCAAAATATGTTCAGTATGAACACTTTCAATCTATACGGAACTGCATTCTTCTAACAATACATATACGTACGCATTATGATTACATACAGAATTAATCATCAGAATTTTAAAATGTTCCTCGTTCCTGAAATATGTCATTTTTTGTAGAAAACTGTTTAGAACAGAATTTTTTTTTTTTTCCCCATTTTCGGAATTGTACTACTTTTCTCAAATATCTTGAATGCCAAGTTCTGAAGTCGAAGCTACAACGATCAACCAGCCAAAGCGAATATGTGAATATCAAATTTCTTTCATGAAAGTCATGCAACATAAACCTTTATAATTTAAATTCTCTCAAATCTTGAAGGTTGAATGATGAACTACTAGACAAATATTTATATATTAAAGAAATTTGCATTTTTAAAAATGAATGTTTCAGTCTAAATTTGCAGCAAATCCTTCTAAATTTATAATCAAACATATCTCTGAAATCTTTTCACATGAAGCGTGAAATTTTGTGAAGGCATATAATAAACTAATACTTTTACACTACGGGAATCGTATAAAAATTTAATTTCTTTAACATTTTGCCAATTTCCATTTATTTTTATTTCATATAATTGTCCACCTTATTTAACAAAACTGTGTAATTAGAATCTTTCGCCTAGATATAATATTTTGGGAAGTAAACATTATTTGCATTTTTTGGGGGATCTATTTAAAATGATATAAATCGTTTATGATTAATTTGTGACAGATCACATTCTTAGAGAACAATTAAGACTTGCATCGTATCATTAAAAATTCCTTTAAAAAAATGTCTCCGAAGTAAAGTTTCAAAAAATTTGCTTCGGTAAAAAAAATCATTATTGAATTATTATTTGAATACAAAATATAATTAAAAATTATCAAGGGATTTATTTAACTTGTATGTTGCATATACAATTTTAAAAAAAATTTCTTTTGATTTTTGTGCAAAATTATAAAAAAAATTAACTAATAGAACCATTTAAAATTGTTTGAGCAAGATAATATGGTTGAGCTTTTTATCGATCACCCTAATGTATGACGGCCAAACCAAGTTCCGCTTGTCGAATGGATAAGACATCGAGTGCGAAGCGGGAAGTTTCGGTTTCGAATCTCGCTCTTACTGCTCGTGGTTTCATTAACTTTAATGCGAGGAATATTTATAAAATTGGGAACTTCTTTGTATGCCGGCGGGAAACTTCCGTTTGCAAAATTAGAACTCAGTACAGAATAGATGTACAAATGTCTTATATTGTAAATCATGAAATATATTGCAAGGTGAAAGATAGCAATTTTAAATCTAAATTTTATATAGAAGTAACGGTAGTTTCCCACAACTTTGAAAAGTGATATGGAAAACAAATTCAAAAGAGAAGAGTATGTTTTTTAGACATGTGATTTGAAGCACAGCATTCTGTTTCAAAGTCAATCAGAATGAAATTACAGACGTTGAATAGCATCCAAACCCAGGACATGTGGATTTAATCAAATTCTTAAATTTCAGTGTTAATGCTTTGAAACGAAATAGTTCGTAAAGTTTATTTCAAATTTTAACCCCATCCCTAAGATAAATTCTATATGCCAGCCAGTTGTAGATATCTAATTCCACGTTGTGTTTCGTGCACTATCAACTGAAATGAACTGGTCAAATTACTTTTTACTGTTTACCAATACTGAATTTTGAACATGAGATTTTGTACTGAAACGTCTTGAGGAAATTGAATGTTTACGAAATGTTTTGCTATTTATCATCTCTTTTGTATTGTTGCCTGTTTCACAGTGTCACTTGATTAAAAAGGTCACCGGAAAAATAATGGAAGTTTTATCTGCGGCTGCGCCAGGAAATTTTTAATAAAATTTAAATATATTAATAAAAGGTGAGAAAAATAAATAAAATTGTATTTTTAAATTTGGTTTTCTGAGCTTCTAGACTTCCGTAAATCTCATGGATTCAATTTCTCCGATATTGGGAACGTATATTGGATTAATCATTTTTATTCCGTATTTTTTTAGTAATAAATTTCTTGGATCGGCTATCCTAGGATTTCTATATTATTGCATGTGTGATTTTTATAATTTATTTTTGAAGCATTTTGAAAAATATATAAAAAACAATAATATATTTAATAAATTTATGGATGTTTCGAATTGCTACAATGTGTTTTTTCATAATTTTATTAAGTGGATTTATTTATGCATCTTTACATTGTGATTTACTCTTAATAGACTTATTACTAAAGCATTTAAATTATTATGCATCCATCTTCTAAACTTAATTTATTTGTTTTTCTGTTACACCATATATTTTTAAAAAATTAAATTTAATAATTCTTAAAATAAAATTTTACTTCATGTAATATTTTTAAAAATACTTTTGCCTAATTTTTTTCTCACATTATCATTTAATTATTCTAATAACTTAGTTTTTAATTTCTAACCGCTGATATGATTAGAAAGCTTATTATTTGTTTAAAATTCTTATTTTTAATTACCTTTTAATAATAATAAATATTATATAAAGAAAAAATAATAAATTAAACTGCAAAAAAAATTTATTTGCTTAATTGTTTAATGGTATACTTTTGTTGATTATACATTTTATTATTTTAATTGACAAATGTAAGACTTTTAAAGTATTAAATTAAATAGATGTTAAATTAATAGATAATTTTCATACTACTAGTTCAGTTCATGTTTAATGTTTTGTAGTTTATTCTCTGATATTTTAAGTAATTAATTAGAAAATGTATTAAAATTTTTTTTTATTATAAAGTGAAAAATTTATTTGTTATAATAGAAATCCTGATAAAAATCTAAGTATAAATGTTGCTTTTAATTGTTTATATATATATATATATAATTCTTGTATACAAATAATCTAAAAATGTAGTTTATATAAAATATTCTTTATAATGCTCTCTCTCTCTCTCTCTCTCTCTCTCTATATATATATATATATATA
>JAPMOR010013083.1:705230-715717 GCA_026543865.1 Argiope aurantia
TTAGTAATAAATTGCTGACATATGGTTAATATTCAGGAGCAAAAAAATTTTGTTTATAAAGTGAAAGTAAAAAGAGATATCAATTTGTTCAATCAATGATATTTTAAGTGTATAAAATATAAACATTGTTGGTTTTACAATCATTAAACTTAATTCATATAAGTAAATTTATTTATTTTCTGAGAAATAATATCTTTTCATCAAGTTTTTAGATATTTGATTATTTGGATAATTTTTTATCACAGTGTTTCCAAATTATTAGAATTCTACTGTAATTTAATTTCAGAATAATTCAAGCAGTTGAAAAATGTTTGAAATCTCATTTCTAATATATCCATAGAAAGAAGGGTTCGTTTTCCCAATAGTACCTCATTTTCTTTTCTATGCCACAAAATGAATGGGTTTTATTACAGAAGTTGTTGAGCAATTCAAATTGGCGCTGTTTAAATTGTAACATTCTTTAAGATTTTTTCCCTCTCTCTTTCTACCAAATAAGACATTTTATTGTTCTGTGTATTTCCTCTAATTTCTGAACTTTTAAAGCAATTATATTAGATATCACATGCAAAAATAAATAAATTAGCAGCTGTATTTATACATTAAAAAATATTATACTACTATAGTTACAGTGTTTATTTTAAAAGTTCCCCTGAAATGATATAGTGCACAGAAACACTGTTACATTATGTAAAAATTACAATTAATATTCTCTCTTTTTTCTTCTTCTTCTTGCAGATGATTCCTCATTTAAAATATGTATCCCTGTCTGTGTTAGTTTTACAGACTACTGCCATAGTTTTAGTTCTCAGATATTCAAGAACAGTTCCACAGAATGGACCCAGATATTTAGCTTCGACTACCATTCTCATTTCAGAAATATTGAAAATTGTATCTTGTTTGGCTGTGTTATGTTGCGAATGTGGTAAGTAAAATTTTTATATTAGTAAAGAATTTTTAATAATTCTGTTATTTTTAATTTTATTTTAAAGATAACAGAAAATTTTAAAGAAAAAGAATCCCCCCCCCTTTTTTTTTTTTTTCTATTTTATGGATATTTTTGACTTTTTTTCCATTATGTGTTTGTAATTTTGCTTACATTCTGTAATGATTTAATGTTATAAAACCAAAAATAAGTTTATAATAACCTTTAATTTCATTTCTTTTCCTGTATCATTTTACTTATTGTTGTAAAAAATATTATTATTCTGCTGTTTTGTCTCTCTGAAATTTTTCTTACCATCTTCTCCTCATTATTGCTTGGGTGCCCAATTTATTACTATCAACACATACACTGACATGCAGCACTTCTTGCAACCACTGTCGACTAATAGATTACTGGTTTGGGAATTGTGTATTGTATGTCACAAAAAGAAAAACCAAAGCATTCTTTAATCCCTACAAATATAGATAAACACATATGTTGTGAACTTTTAATTAATTTTTAAGTCTCACTGTGTCATTATTAAGAATACTGTAATGATGACCTAACATTGTCCTATTTAAGGAAATCAAGTCAAAAGAATGCCTACATTGTAAATATGCTTATTAAATAGTTATTTATATATTCTCAACATCTTTATTGCATTATTGGGAATATTATGTAGCAATTCTGAATATGCTCTGTAGTGAGAATAATATGCAGCAAATCTTTAATGTGCTGTACTTTGAGATGGGGACCATTTTGAATACTTATTGTTGGTATAAAAATGTCATTTATTTATGCACTTATACATTTGCTTGTATCACTACCCTTATTTAACTTGTCTTTATCATCAGAATTCATTATTTAAATATACTTATTCAAGTAAAAGCACATAATTGTGAAATTTGAAACTATTCTTTAGAATTCTTCTGCATTCTGTTGATTTTTTTATCAGTAATTATGATGACATGTATGATAAATATTTAGATTTTAAATAAAAAACAATAAAGATTAATTATTATTATTATAAAAAATAAAAGAAATTAGATTAATTATTATTATAGGAATATATTCAATACTCCTTTCCATAAAGAATTAAAAAAATAAGCATGGGAAAATAATTTTAAAATTGTAATCTGAATGCATAAATTTTGTTATCAAATATTTTTTTAATTATTTTTTTATACTTTCCATTTTTTTAATGCCCCATTCATTTAAATTTATTATTTTCTAATGCATTACTTTGATACAAAATGAAAAATTTCAGAAATTATTAAAACATTAACAAACCAAAAAAAAAAAGTTTAAAAGCAAGCCTTTTCAATACATTTTATAAAATGGTTAATTCTGAATATTACTATATATTTTTTGTTGTGGAGTTTTATGCAATAAAGTTAAAGTTAGTTATTTAATTTTATATTATTAAAGGATTAAAAATAAGGAAAAATTTTTAGGATGGTCGTTGTCAAATTTGAGATGTCTTCTAATACAAGAAATTTGGAGAAAGCCAGTTGAAACGTTGAAGCTCATTGTACCTGCTTTTTTATATACAGTTCAAAATAATTTATTATTTATTGCTCTTTCTGTTCTGGATGCTGCAACCTATCAAGTAAGAGCATTCTTTAAATTATTCTTTTAATGATTTCTCAACAGTTAATTATTTCCATTTGATATGTTTTTGCTGTATAGTAACTAGTATTAGATTATTTGCTTGTTTTTTC
This sequence comes from Argiope aurantia, assembly GCA_026543865.1. Lineage (NCBI taxonomy): Eukaryota > Metazoa > Arthropoda > Arachnida > Araneae > Araneidae > Argiope > Argiope aurantia. The sequence goes on from JAPMOR010013083.1 coordinate 707,874, forward strand.
CCAGATTGCCATTCCATTTATTTTATTTTTGTTTTAGAAAAATTGTGATAATGATTTATTTAAGATTAACATTATAACATAATTTATTTAAGATTAACATAATGTTTACCAACTATATAAGAAACAACACCTTAATTCAATATTGCTTTACTCGAAATATAAAGCAGTGTTTTTTTTCTTCTGTTTATTGTCTATTATTGGAGTGTTATCACAGGATGATAAAGTGCAGTTTGATGTATAAAATATTTAAAAGCTATTTAATTATTTTGTTTATTTGTGGACTGGTTTCCTGTTCTCTTTGTTTTTTGGCAATTTCCCATTATAATTATACTTCTTGCCATTCTGTCTTTGTGCAATTTTCTTCATTGATGCATTACAAATAGCTCTTTCTTGATGGTAGCTGCTTTTTTGTAACTATTTCATGCAACTACATTTTTGTCATTCTTATGTTGCTTTCTATTTAGCACTACTTTGAATGTTAGTGAAACTATTAGTTCCTGCATCTAGTTATAGATGTTCCTTTAGGTTAATACATGACATGCCTTAGTTCAATAGGTAGTATTTCCCAAGAGACTGCAACTTAATTTTTTAGTAATGCACATTCATTTGACATCAAATATGTTGTGTGTAGAGATTGCAATAACAGAACAAAAGTTCAATACCGGTATTCGGTATTTTTTATTTCTTAATACCGGTAGTAAAAATTTTAGAAAAAGAAAGAAAACACAGGTGTTTCTTTGTTTTATTTGCCAGTTTTATTAGCGAGTGTAAATATCACAAAAAAATAATTTGTAGCTTGTAAATTATAACAGTATGTAAAAAATCGCAGAAAAGTAAAGAAACATCTTATTTATTTAAATCACAAAAAAGTGTAAATATCACATTCACTGTGGTACTATTACAAATTTTTGAAATGTTATCTTAAAAAACATAATGCATCAATTGTACTGTCATTAAGCCTGGAGCGTAATTTTGTGCAAAAATTACCAGCTGTCGAAAATGCTCTTATGACATCTACACTAGTTGGTGGTACTATTAGCAATGTGTGATATGCCTTTTCCAAGTATTTACCTCTAAATCCTTCATCTGCAAATAAATCAATTTCTTGTTTGATGGTTTCGGATATAGCCGACTTCTGTATTGTATTTTGGTTTGTAAATTTTTTTTTATTTATCACTAATTCTAATTTTTGTTCAAGAGACAATTCCTTTTCACTATCGACATTAGTGTGATTATAATCTTCGGTAACTGTACCGAATTCTTCTGAATGTGGATAGGTTTGTGGTTAAAAATTTTAAGAAAATTTACTATAAACTTGATCAGATTTGAATTGATTAGTCTCTTTTCTTTTTCATTTTCATTTTTAAAATCGTTATAATTATGTAAATACCGTAAGACATTCTGAATTACTAATTATCTGTAATGTTTCCATCTCATCAAACCACGAGTCTTCATTGTTAAATGTAAATATCTTGTCCTTTCATCTTTACTCTTACTCCTATTTTGTTGAATTAAATCCATCCTAATGCATATGCAAAAGTGCGGAGGGTTTACAATCCGTTGTCAAACAGTATTTTATCACTTCTCTTGATTGTACAATGCAACTTAGTATTCACAGACTAATTAATTTTGCCCATTAGGGAGACATAAAAAACAAAAACATATGCTATTTTGCTATGTTGACGATCCTTGAACATATAGTGGAGACAATTTAAGAATTTTCTGGTAAATACTGAAAAACGGTATTTAAACTTGTGAATATCGGTATTACAAAACTGTAGAAGTGGCTCAAAATACCAGTATTCGATATTCCGTTATACCAGTATTGTAATCGCTAGTTGTGTGGTGCATGATTTGTTTAAACTGTCTTATCAATTTTTAGCTAATTTTAATGTTGCTCACTTGTAAGTGACATGGTTGCCAAATATTTTATTATTTTATGCCTGCAAAAATCTCAGATTTAAGGTGTTTCTTTACAGGCCTCTATATCAGATTCAATAAAGTATCCCATAATGTTGTTCAATTCAATGCAGTATGACTATGAATATGGAAATGCCCATTCCACGCAAGTGTGTTGTGTGGACCTTTGGGAAATATTACTTTTTACACATATGTGTGATATGACATGCTGTGTATTAAAAAAATTACACGCAATTCCTATACAAGTTCCTACAAATATTGCATACATATTTTATGTTACTTCATTTGTGTAGTTCAAAAACAAACTAGCTTTTACTATTTAACATTGCGTGCATGTTGTTTGTTGCATCTTGAATGCATGCAAAGTAGAATTTTTCAATTTTAAAAGAAAACACATAGTTTTGCAAACAGTGAAAGTAAGAATGTAATAGCTTTGCAAGTAAGGATTTCAGGTGCAACCTTAATGTTGTGACAAAGATAAGCCCAAATACATCAATTTGGTATTAGAAATGCACTATTTGGTTATATTAAAAAGTACTTTTTTTTTCTTTCATGATTATGATATGATCTTATATGACCAAATTGCTGTGTTTGATTCCCATAAGTACATAGATCACAAATACCAAGAATAATTGGCATTCATATCCTATAAATGATTATATGATGTTATATAGATCCTTTAAATACCTATTTTATATGTGATATTCTAGAAAATTAAATTCATAACTTAGCATCATAATTATATATATATATATATATATATATACTTTATTCAGATGGATCTTTTATGCTTCATCATCATAGTAGAAGCAATACTTGATAATAATACCATTTGATGTATAGTTTTAAGAATGGCTTGCAAATGGGTTTTTTTTATCAGGAGGCTGTCTCCCATTAGAATTGAAACATATTAGTGTCTCAGAGATTGGATGTTATCTATAAATTGTAACATGTTAGATGTATTTTTTTTTTTTCCAAAATGCCTGTTGCATATAGACAACTAAATTTGGTGCATAATTATTTCTTAAGAGGCAAGTGGTCTTTAAAAAAGGAACTTTCAAAATTTCAATTAGATTTTTTAATTAAATAAATTTTTATTGAAATTTTAATTTTCTCACTCCTTAACAATATTGGAACATATTGTCACATAAAATTTTTTTAACCCCATTTTAAAAAAAATTAGTTTTTTTTAATGTGATACCAATTTTCTTATCCTATAGTTATTTTTATATACAGTTCTGTAACAATACTTATCCTTTAAATGTATAGCAAAATTTGAATTAATTAATAGCTGTTGTGCAAATAAGTAAAAATAAATATTAGATAATTAAATACATTTTTTAGTGTGTTACTAATATATTAAATATTTCTTTATCATATTAATGCTTTTAATCTGGCATGCTTTCTGGGAATTGTGAAATATGAAATTTTTTTCACTCAGAATACATTTTGATGCAATTTAGTAAAGTAAAGATTGCCTATCAAGGCTAAAATTTTATCATATTACAACATTTTGATCTAGAGATTTGAATATCTTTCTCTTTTATTGAGTAAGCTTGTTTCCTTAAAAATTAAATAGACCCATAGTGGCTTAGTGATGTGATCTCATCCTCATGACCAAAGGACTCCACATTAGAAACCTGATATTACTAAAGATCTCTCACCTATGCAGATCTGATTTTGTTAGCGTAAGAAAGTAGGACAGATGTCCTTCTCTTGATATGATGTGGAAATTTAGAGAGGCGGTACCAGCTCAAATCTCTTTTTCGTTATCCGACTGGGATTCAAAATTACAATGTCCATCCTCAAGTAACCCTATTGTTTTCAAATGAGGTGTTAATGCAACTGAACCAAAAAGGTCAACCTTAAAAATTGTACTTAATCTTATTTAACTTGCGATGAAAAACCAAATAGGGCATTTATGCAGGGGTAACAAAAATAATTTAGCAATTTTTATTTTTGGCTTGAATCAGGAATATTATCTTAGAAATTATGTTTGTACAAATTGAGGGAGAAAGGCACGAATTTAAAAGGGTAAAGAAGCAGTTTTTTTTGCAAGAAGATGCCTATTAAATGGAATAAAAGTCAGCTTTAGGTGTCAGATGAAATGAAATGAAAAAATGACTACTTTATTTGGATGTTTAAAGTCAATTAGTATATTGATAGGATTGATGAAGAAAAACAATTCAATAGGACTTACTTTTCCTTAATGAAATCTTTTCACCTTGTTTTAAGTATTAAAAACAAATAAAATACATAAATGCAATTTTTAGTAGACTTTTTTCCCACTCTTTTTATTGAAATTGCCTTTCCTATATTAAGGCTATCTTCCATTTTGAATTTAATGACATTTTTCTTTTTATGGAGCTCTAATTAATGATGACTCGGCATCTGCCTATAAATGCTAGATTGAATAAAGCTAATAAAAAATTTATTCGCTTAGTTGCTAAATAAATAAATTTGTATATAAAGCAAAATCTATGGCATAAAATATTAAAATGATATTTATATTTTGACAAATATGATTATCTATGTTCCTTAATGTTTCATCATGCGAATTCAGTTATTGCACTATTTATAAGCACTGTCTGCATGAATACTATTGTATAATAGTATTCATGCAGACAGTGCTTATAAATAGTGCAATGGCTAGCTAGACACAAATGCTATGAAGTCGTGAGCTATTACGTTACTAATTCTATGAAGTCATGAGCGATTAAAAATTAAATGGGCCCACAGTGGCTTAGTGATGAGGTCTACAGCTACATATTTTCAGAGTTACTAAAATAAAAATAAAAACTAATTATAAATCATTAAAATGTTGACAAAATTATAAATGTGTCAAACTGAGAAAGGACCTTTCTTCAAAAGAGAAGCCTCATGATATGCATTTTCTAGATCCTCAAAATTCCTAAATTTAAAAGTGAATACTAATCATTACCAACTTGAAATGTTGGTTTTACTTAGTGTTGCACCAACAAAGAATATCATTATAAAAAATTGAATATGTGGAGAAAGATTTGGTAAATATTTGTATGGTTTTTTAATTATAAAAAAGCGATTTAATAATCTGTTTCATTTTTAACTGAAGTGTCACATTTCTTGTAGGTGACATATCAATTGAAAATTCTTACCACTGCCATGTTTTCTGTGATGATACTTCATAAAAGATTGGTTACTACTCAATGGCTAGCTTTAGTTCTACTTATGATAGGTGTTGCACTTGTTCAGGTTAGTACATTCTTGATATTGCTTTTAGTAATAACTAATAAAGTATATATCTTAATGTTGGAATAATTAATCGAGCATAATTTGCACAATAGTCGGATAATTTTATTAGAATAATTGATTAGTAATTTTAGCTGATGACTTTTTTCAACATTATGGATTATTATTAATTTCTACAATTGTCTTCACCTTTATTCCTGAATTTTCAAAAAATCTTTTAATTTTAAAAGAATTAGACGATGAGTTATTTTTATTTGTATTAATTATCTTTTAACATTTTTATAATAGTGTATTACAGTTATTAAATAAATTGTATTGGTCTTTTTTTTTCATCACTTTTTTTTTTTTTTTTTTTGATGCCATCTTCTGGTTCAACAACAAGCACCAATGTAGACAAGACAGTTTCTTCTCAATTTTTAGGTTTATTTGTTGTGTTGATTGCATGTTTCTCAAGTGGTTTCAGTGGAGTATACTTTGAAAAACTTGTGAAGAGCTCTGCACAGTCATTATGGATCAGGAATATTCAGCTAGGTTTGTTTTACTTTGAGATTGCTTAATAATGTATTTGTACCAAAAATATTGCATTATGCAAATAGAAAATTTTTCATCTCTGTTGATAATGAAGATAAATGTGTGCATTGATTTTCTACAGGCCTGACCATTTAATATGCAGTTACCAAATTTAGCACATGTATTCCTTCAAGGGTTGGAATGTACATTACATAGCAATTTCTCTGAAATTTTCATTAAAATTTTAATTAAATAAAAATTCAGCTGATTCTAGCATTTTTCCACCATAACTTCCAAAAATATTATGCCAATAATAAACCTTACACACTTTCAAATAAAATTTTTTAATGCCTTTTTAATGATATAAATTGAATAGTCTTGTGAATTTTTTAAAAATATCTATTTTCATGATTTCGGACAATATTGCATTATTCCCCTGAATCCGTTTTCATTGTTTCATCAAATATTTCATTGCATGATTTTCAATGAAATCACTTGTTGAAAGCTGTAAGAAGAATAATGTTTAATAATTTATGTAATATTTGTGTAGTTTACAAGACGAATAAAAAAGTGAACTTGCAATATCACGAAATTTAGATGATAGGTGGAGATTTATGCTTTTAATAGCATTATGAAATTATGGTACTATCTCCCTCATTCGTATCAAAGAAAATATATTGATGCATGGTTTAAATAAGAAATAATGATAATTTATAAAATATTCTTATTAGAAATTGACGTGCTAGGATAATTAAATAATAATTTTAAGAAGAGGGATTTTTTTTCAAACTGAATCGAAGATCCTTCTTTCAAAATGTTGATTTTTATGACAAGGAAGATGAAAAAGTTTTGAATATCATTAGGATATTTATTCTTTAATAATAAAATAAATTATTTAATCATCTAAATAGGCTATTATATACTAATATTTATACAAAATATAAAAACAAAAATGACAGGAAAGTAGTAAATGGATCATTGCATTTTATTAAATTATAAAAAAAAGTCATTAATTATCAACTCGTAACTTATTTTGATTTTATGAACATATTTCATTAAAATAAATTCGCTATTTGTAAGAAGCCAAGAAATTTATTTTTATCAAGTGCAATATTTCTAACAGTTGTATGCTATTTCAATCAATCGATTTTGAATGTTAGATGATTTTTGATATCTTTATAATTATTTTTATTTATGTTAGTTTATATGATTGAATAATTATTTCTTATAAAGGCACCTCAGTGTTTTATTGCATATTAAATTCTGTGATGCAAACTGTGAATTTTCAACATTTTTCAACCTAAATGTAGTTTTATTAAAATATTTATTTGCTCTTTTTTCAGCTTTGTTTAGTATTATCCTTGGATCATTGGCAATATATATGCAGGATTCTAAAGCTGTTGCAGAACATGGATTTTTCCAAGGATATTATGCAACAACATGGATAGTCATATTTTTACAAGTAAATTTGCAAACTACTTATAAATTGCGTGATTTAAAAAAATAATTGTTCCACAAAGCAGATTATTTGATTCAGAGCTATAAAATTCTTTATGTATTTACTTTTTAGGTAGTAGGTGCTCACTAAGAAAGTGTTTTCAAAATTTTAATGGATTTGTACTATTACTTAATGAAATTTTTTACATTTATTTGTCAGTGATTTCAGAAACTTTTATAATCTATTTTTAAAATTATGAAATAAGTATTTCAGTGATATGAATTTTTTTTGTAACCTTTTCTTTAATTAATTTTAAAATGTATTTTTTAATATATTTTGAAGTAATTCTTTTTATTGTTACAATTGACTGCTCAATAATCACTCATATTGTAATAAAGTTAATTACATTTTTTTTTCTTTCTTTCTCTCTCTCTCTCTTTTTTGCATGCATGCATAATATTAGTGACAGATTTTCGATGACAGGCTATGCAACTGTGTAGGTTTGCTAAGTTAGGCTGAAATAGAAAGATGTTATTAACATGTTTCTAAATAAATAGATTTACAAAGATTGCAGACTTAATGAATTACATTATATTGATATAAAATTAGCATTTTGGCAAGCTTAATTAATCAGATTATTACTTCTTTTATTACATTCAATAAATTATTGCAATATTTAAAATTCTGAGTAATGTCTTTATTAATAATGTATACAGAAGTAGATCCTATAGAATCATTAGTTATAAAG
>JAPMOR010013083.1:721759-771116 GCA_026543865.1 Argiope aurantia
GACTTCTTAAATTTTTGATGGTTAAACCTTTGACTTCTTAAATTTTTGATGGTTAAACCTTTGATAATTTCCTAAAAAGTATTGGCTTGAGTACAAATTAACAATAGTTAGGATGAAATATAAAAGTTATTTTAATTATTGTTTAAAATGTTTATTATATTACGAAACAGAGTTTATATTTCAGACATGAATTGAAACAGACTTATTCCTGGCATGTATTGAAATTCAAAAATATTTCTTCAGAAATAAAAGTCACGGTGAGAATGGAAGTGCTTGGCTATGGTTTAATTTTTTGCTGCAGGTAAAAAATGATAATACAGTGAGCTCTTAGAGAAAAATAATTTCTTATAATGCTATGAAAAAAAGGTGACTAGTTCTTTGATTGAAATAATATTTCAAACAGATTGACATTTCATAATTAACTTATGCTATTAGAATTTAGACATATGTGTGTATTTGATTAAATTTTTCAATATTGCGTGTCCTCTATGTTGCAATTCCCTGCTATGACGGAAGTGTTCTCTTATTTTATGGGTTTCCTCTCTATAATGATTATAATTCAAAACCAGCCAAATAAGTATTCAGTATAAATACTGTTATTTTATTTCATTGTGTTTCAAATTATTTCTGTAATTTATTCTATTATTTGCCACCTTTGGTGATTAACTGGTTCTTCAAGAATAATGGTTAATTTCAATTAAATCCGGTAATAGATACATATTCATGATTCTGTCATATTTTTAGGCATTAAAATTATGTTATTTCAATAGTCTTATATTTGTTCAATTTATTGTATATATGAATTTTACTAATAGAGACCTGTCCCATGACATCATAGTATCATTCAAAACATATTTGTGCAGTTCATCTCCTTATTATCTTGTGCCATACTGAAAATTCACTTTTTTCCCATCTTCTCAACTATGCAGATATTAAATTTTAAAAAACCCCCTCTTTCTTAGCTTTAAACAAAGGAAGAAAGTCCTGCTATAAAATACTTGATTCAGCAATAAAAATGATTTGAATTTTAGGTCAACAATGTAATCGACTGATGAAAATTAGGTTAAATAATAATAATAAATAAATAAAACTACCAGAAATTAAGAAAAATTTGCACAGTTATCAAATTGATATTATTAAAAACATAATTTTAAAAATTTTGAAACAGTCTAAAAAAATTTTTAGTGCTGTAATATTTTGGAAGTTATTGCAGAAAAGCCTGAAAATGCAGCTTAATTTTTAATCTATTAAATTTTTTTTTTAATTTTACTGAGGTGCACATTTCCAATTTCTGAGATATATAGCGCCAAATTTGGTAGTTGTATATCAAACACTCTGACTTTCTGAGCACCATCATACAGAAATGGACTCATACATTCATCCTTATTATTAGTAGAGATTTTTTATTCATTTATTGTGATCTGATGTGTACAGTGTTAACTTCATATAAAATAATAATTTGATATTATTCTCAACTGTAAACGAATTTAAGAAGCCTTGTTGTAGAGCTTTCATTTTTGTGTGTGTGTATGTTTTATATTTATTCATTCTTGTATGTATGTTTGTCAATTGCATGGTACCTTTAATTTCCTTTTGATTGACTATGAGGAGATAGTTGTTGACTTTTTATTTTTATTGTAACAAGACTATTATAGATTTGTAAACATGAGCTGAAAATCTTTTCGTATGTTTATGACTTTTGCTCAAATAGATAAATTGCAGTAGTAATAATGCAAAACATTTTTCTACTTAATTTATCTAAATAACTAAGTTATTATTTAAAGAAAAATTTAGGTGGGAAAATATGTAAGTATACAACCACTTTGTCTGTAATATGTTAAAGTCTGGAATTTGAGTGTATGCCAAACAATAAAATATAATAACATACTCATTTCAGTTCTTCTTATTAATTGGTATTCAATGTTTTTAAATTTTTCTTGAACATACATATTAGTAAAATATTAAAATTTTAGAAATTTGTCTTAGCTGGAAAAGTGTAATTTGTTTTTGAAATTTTTCCAAACTCTTTGATAGATTATCATTTTGTCATTTTTTTGTTTAAAAATTAAAATATTCATAGTTTATAATGAGTGTTTGCATATTCTGTATTCTTTTGAGATAAACATTTTTTTTTTTTTGTAAATTAAAAAATAAAATTTGAACAATTTTAAGGTTTAAAATTTATATATTTTAGTCTAATAGAAAAGAAAATCTATATCGTAAATTAAAATTAAATATACATATATTATGAACAATATTTTTATTGATGTTACAATGCATGGATTTTTCAAGTTCTGAACTTAAACTATATTTTCCGTATTTGATTTCCTCCCCTCCCTGCCATAATCTGTATTTTAATCCTCCCCAAACTGATTTTCCAAGATCATGTCACTTACCTTAATTTATTAACCAACTCAAATTTAGAATAATAAATTTTAATTTATATAATAAATAGTTAGGAATGTTTATGAAATTTTGTACTGTGGTGACTTGTTAGCTCAAAATCAAGCAAGGTTTTAAAAGATATTTCTGCCCTCTTTTTAAATTTCTATTTTAACTGAATTTTTTAAAAAATAAGCTATTAATATTTAATAGTTTATAACCAAATTTTATTAGGGAACATTAATTTTATGCAATTGTTATCGTGACTGCTATAAAAATGTATATTTTGTAGTCCTGTTTCTGGCTAATCTTGAGATTGCACAAGATATGGTAATTTTTGTTAATCAGTAAGATTGTTTCTTTACACAAACTTTTTAATAAGTTGCTAAAAGTTGAAATCTTAACCTGTGTAGCCGAAGTGTGTATGTATTTTGAGATTGATAATTGATGGAATGACAATTGAATTTTATAATCCAGGACTTTACTTTTATATGATGGAGTACAAATAATTTCATGTGTATTTCCATTTAACCTTGAACTCTCAGTCTTAAAGATAAATGTTTTTTGTTCTTTTTAATAATTTCATTTAATGGGCAGATATATCTTTAGGAGACTTGTGACTGTTGAATTTGTAGTGATTACTTACTGTGTTTGATGTGGTGATGTATTTGTCATTTGTTGTGATTATTTATCCTAGATTGAAATGATTCTTTATATTTGTTGTGTTATAATAAAAATTACATACCTTTCCATTTTTCTCTTTATTTTTAAAATTAGATTGCTGTTTTTCATTTTGTCTAGATTATCATATTTTGAGCTGAAAAAAAAGTTTTTTTCCCTTTAACATTTTTTTTCTCTATATTTAAAGTATCTTGAAAATCTGCAAATGCAAATGATTAGGCTATAAATCCATTATTTTTGTATTAAGAAGATATCACTCATTGCCAACTTATTGAAGAATATAAGTGAATTAATCAGTGATTGCTGTGACTCACCTGTAATTCATGTCTACTATCTAATTGTACTGTATCAGCTAAGTAATTAGATGACATCTACACTATTAAAAGATGGAAAATTAAGGATATAGCAGATCTGAGTTATAGCAGTGAACACATAAATTGGTTGTAAAGTTACTGCATTCCTTGACATTTCTCAAAAATAATCTTAAACCAGTCATTCACAACTACTCTAAGCCAATATATACTGTATGAATGGCACCATGCTTTATTAGAATTTTATAGCATGGAACAGTCCATTGAATATTCAACTTCTCCTAAATTTTATCACTCCACACCATATGAAGTATCCTTAAATTAGTGGTTTTATGAAAAGACCTCATTCATTACGAGTCGTTCCCACCTGGTTGTCCTGAACTACCATTATACATTTGAATGGAGACAATCTCCAACCCTAGCAATACAATAATACATTTATTATATTGTTTGGTGATAGCAATATTGTGAAAACATCACATCATTGCAGAACATCTGGTGATAATCAAGTATCAGTAGATACCCAAATATCTTAAAATCTGATGTGCATGAAACAATAGGAGAGTAATCTTGGAGACAATATGAAAAGAGTATGAAGAACAAAGAGGGTAGTGGAATAGACAAAAGAATGCACATAACTGACCACTTGACTGGAGAGGACAATTGAGTAGACAAAAGATTGGGAATGAGTGATCACTTAACTGGAAAAGGGGTCTTCATTAGAACATGTTAATAATGTGTAAATATTTAAATTAATATGCTACATCTAATATTAAAGTTTGAAGAAAAAAATGCACTAGATTCTTGTTTGTTAAACCATAAATACATTATACATGAAAATATCCCTATTTGAATCTCTTACTCAATTTATTTGAAATAATAAATTACAGTAGCATTCCCATATCTACATCACAAGTTGTATCTCTTCAAAAGTTGTGTCTTATTGAGTAAAAGTTCCAAGAAAAGAATTAAGAATCTAGTTTATGTAAAATATTCGTAATCTTGATAACTTTCAATGTGCTCCTCATCCTTGTAAATTGAAAGAGCATTTTCAAATATTTATTGTTTAAAACCATGTAGTAATATTATTAAACAAAAGCCATGTTTCTATATGTCTGGAAAATTCTAAACTTTTGGTAAATAAATAATAAAAAATGTGATGCAAGGCACCTATAATTTATCATGTCATAAAATGCCATAAAGTGTATGGAGTGAACTTGATGTCAGTTGTCAAGACAACACACAGATGAGCATTATATTTGAGTCTTAATGGTACAACCACTCTTATAAGAGGAATTATAGGAAGTATAATTGAAACCTATTGGTCATCATCAGCCATTGTAATTCTCGAACCCCAAAAGAAGTAATCCCACAATTAAACTAGAGGTATTTTAACCCAACACCATTACTATGGCCACTAAGGAAGCAAAAACAAACACCTGTTAGAACTGTTCTCTCATATTTAGAGTACTCCTGAGTGGGATATGTCTCAGTATGTACATAAGATACAGGAATGGCAGTATATATGCATTACTTCATTAGGTCACATGGTTAATTTTACCTCTGAATTTTACATTAATTTCCCATTACAATTTCAAAAGAGTTCAAAAGTTTATTATCCTAAAAAAATTATTATAGCAGAGTAAAGCATACTGATTATTGAAAATATATTTATTGAATATTTTTCTTTCAGATTATTTGTCATGTATAAATATTATATATATTGGTTATGAAACTAATGTAGTTTTATCAATTAAAAAATAAGAAGCTTAATTCACATAGGACATAGCAGGAGAATAAGGTTAATAATATTAGCTGAGTGGTTAGCTGAACTATTTTTGTATTTTATGGTAAGACCAAGATTTTTTAATATGAAACAGATGTAAAGAGAACAGTATAGGTATAGAAATATAGATTTTTAAATGATGAATGTAAATTTTATATAAAATTTATTTCATTTATATTATTTATATAGAGAAAATCTTAACAAAATTATCGAAAGCTTCATTATAATGGCTACATATAGGCTGGAATGTTGTGGAAATAGAAGTGGATTAAGCAAATGAAGCTCCCTGGAGCTGAAATTTTTGGACATCTCATATTTGAGTTTGTGCATATACTTGTACATTACCATTTGCCAGTCATTATGCTTTAAAATAATATAATTTTGTACATTTTTAATCACTGTAACCAGTGACAAATGTCAAACTACAGCAGCTACATTGAGCCACTGTCTGAGGAGGAATGCAGGAAGTTAAATTAAAAAATGTTCATAACCTATATGCCAAGTAAAAAAATATAAACTCTATGAAATATAAAATATTAGGATAAAATTAAATAATGCATGCTTATATTGAATTACTAAAATTATAAATATAATTCATAACTAATAATAAAATAGGAATATTATTTTTTTATTGATTACACTATAATCCACTTGATAATTCTGTAGAATAATAATTTTTATATTATATTTACTTGAAGTACATTGTTTCATTATAATTTATCATAATATTTAAATACTTTCATTTGTTGACAAGAAAACCATTAACTAAAAACTAGGGTTTATTTTCAAGAAACTAATGACAATTCTCCCATTATATAGTACTAAAAATACTCCCCCCCCCTTTTACAACATTATTAAAATAAAAAAATAACTAAAATCATTAAAATAATGATCCCTAATATAACTAATTGCTTAGTTAAAAATAATTGAAATATGAAGTAAAATTTGCTAGCTATCTAGTGAATCTTAAAGGAATGCTTACATCTGTCATTGACCATACTATTAATTACATTTCAGGTTAGATTGAATTATTACTATTTAAGAGGCATAAATGAATATTCAGCAAGAAAATGAACCTGTTCAATAATATTAATTACAACTTACTAACCAGTTTAATTAAATAATTGATTCTAATACAGTAAACTGTTATATATTTTTAAAATAAATAGTTAGCAGTGATAATATATAATTCTTTCAAAATTTGATTAAAACACAATATTTATACTTTAATTTAATTTATAATTATATTATGTTTACTTTTGGATCAGAAATTATCTGCTAAAATATCATTATTAATTATAACATTTATTGTATACTAAACTCAAGGTGTGTAGACTAATTTCATCTTAAAAAATAAGAAGTTTTTAAGCACCTTAAAAAAAAAAAGAACCAACCTTAACCTAATATTTTTTTTTAATTATAGAACTATAAATTTGAATGAAATAAATTGTGTATAAACTAAATAAGTGTCCAATTTTATACAAATGTTCCCATAAAATACTACCAGGAATCACTAAATACTTTTTGCCAACACTGAAACTAAGTTATTTAAAATGTTTTTTATGCAAGCTTTGTTTATAAAAACCTTATCAAAAGACTTTCATCACATATCTTAAATTATTTCATTACACTGCAATTAGTAGTATAAGGGGTGGGGGATGTTTCACTGGTACTTCATTAACATTACGATTTGTCGAAAAAGGTTAAAACATAAGATGCTAATTTTATTAAATATGTAAATAAAGATTGTTCATAGATTTTTCCAGATACTTTAAATTCTTTCACTTTTTTTCATTAATAACTGTTTTTCACTTTTTTCATTAATAACTATTTTTGTCGGCATTTGTTTCCCTAAAAGTAGGGAATATTTAGAATGGGCTGATATTGTTTACTCTCTCAATTCTTAAATAATGTTTACCAAGTAGATTCTCCCTAATTATATTATGTAGTCATAGATTACATGTTGTGAAACATGATATTTTTCATTTAAATTACCAATAAATTACCTTCAATATTTTAATTAATTTCAAATCCTCTTTCAATAGATGGTTGTTCATGAGAAAGAATGAAAATTTTCGAAATTTAAATTTATGATCTTCAAATAAAGAATTAAAAAAAAAACTTATCCAATTTTCCTGACATGGGAATTATCGAAATCGTGTAAAGGTGATTTTAAGAAATCTGCAAAAACCATGAGATCAGCATTTAAAGCATGCAAAATTTACCAAATTCATTAAGCAATCCAACATTTTTAAAACAAACTACTGACAATTCATATTTGAAAAGCATATAATTTTATAAGATATTGTTTTTGTGGAATGTAATTTGTCCTTTCTTATGTCTGCTCTCATTTTTATCAATTGCAGAACAAGATACATTGCTAGAAAAATCAAACTGGTATTAGTAATTTATTGAAGAAATAATTTCAATTGAGAACATTTCTTTCAAAAGATGTGGAAAATACGGTGTTGGTCGATGGAGAGAGCCGGCATTTTTGAATTTTGAGTAGTTTTGTACTGTTATTTTTAAAGCAAAAAGTGTTTGCTCTTATTTCCTTTGTTTATTAGAAGTTCCATTTTCAACTGGTGGTTGACATAGGAGATTGAAATCAGGTGAGACCTGTCCACTATTCTCCTTTTTTCCCTATTGTTTTTGAAAATTAGTAAAGCTGAGCCATTGAAAGATTATTGCAGTGGAAGAAAATAATAGTTTCTAATCTATAAGCATCATGCAGACCTCAACGTCAGAAAAATTCTTCAAGTGTGGAAAATCTACAAACGAACTGGTATTACGTCTTGGATAGAATAAATATTGTACTGACAAATGCAGATCCTAAATCAAGAATTCCCCAAATGAACCCGTTTACGCTACAAACTTTTATAAAAGACAAAATAAATCGCCATGCAAATATATTAAACATGAAATTTACCCGTAAGGGGAAAAATCATGTTTACAACACAGGATTCTGTCTGTGCAGCCCAGCTACTTAGCCTAGACACATTAGTAAACATTCCAGTTACGACGGACATCATATGGGAAAATATAACTTCTCGTTTTCTCCTCTATGATATCCTCACAAAAATCTCGTTGCTAGAAATTGCCGAAGAATTAACAAAAAATAATGAAATAGAAATTGTGGAAATGAGGCGATTCCTAAAACAAAAGACTCTCGAGAGACATCACCCGTCCTTATCAAGAAACTAGGAATACACTTGCCGGTAGATATTAAGATTTACTTTACAAATCAAAGAGTACAACTTTTCATTGATAATCCACAACAATGTACAAATTGTTACAGTTTCATGCACCCTTCAAGGATAGCAAAAAAGCATTGTGAAAAGCAAAAGATTTGTCATCTGTGTGTTGATACTCACGCAGGCATCTGTCAATCACAACAAAAATGCATAAACTGTAAGGGAGAGCGTTCAGCCACAAGGAGAGGATGTCCATTTTTTATCAAAGTAAAGGACATTTTACCGATAAATACACCTATAAAAGGACATTTTAGAACTAAAATGTAAAAACCATATCACAACAGTTGAGGTGAGACGAATCTATAATCAGTCAAGAAAATCTAGTTACGCAGCAGCTGTAAAAATAAATACACCTACTAAAAATATCGAAGAAGTAATAAAGGAAAAAATGGAGACTATGCTCAATAAAATGAATGAAAGGATTGACTCAATTATCCAAACAATTAAAATAAAATGGAAGATCAAATTAACGCAATTCTTGGGATGTTTGAAAAATTGGTGAAATCGTTGTAGCATAATTTAACCATCATGAATAATCTTGGAAGCGAAAATCTTTCTCCATCATAAAGAAAGAAAGCATTAGAGCAAATTCGGAAAGCATCTGTTATTTCAATGCAATCGGATGCAGGTGCTTTTGGTTAGTTATTGGACTTCCTCGTTCGCTTTTTTGTCCTTTTTTTTTTTCTTATGTTACTTTAAACTTTTTCGTTTTCCCATAATTTCATTGGCATTGGCTTTTCATAAATTTTTGCTGGTTTTCTCTTTTACAATGAGTTTCGTACATTGGAACTATAGAAGTCCTAAAAACAAAACTAAACAAATATTTCTCAAAGTTTCTACTTTTTCTACATCCGAATTCTGGATTTTCCAAGAAACATTCGTCAAGTTGGAACATCCTGTGTTCAACTAAACATTTGTTTTATTTAGACAGGCAAGATTGGCCTGGAGGTGGTTTAATCACTGGTATTCCAAAAAAAAAGCATCTGGTAGAATTATCCCAATTAGTACCACACACAATAGCAACCTTGAAATACTTGCAGTTGAAGTTTTCCATAAAAGTTTAAATCTAATTATCATTAACTAATACGCCCCCCCCCCCAAGGAATGTAGAAAATGTAAAAGTTTTTTTTTTTTTAATTCTTTCTCCGTATCAGTTTTTATATTCAGTGACTTTAATCTCCATCACCCTCTTTGGGGATGAAATAAATCATCTCCTCTAAGTAATGATTTTGTAGAATGGCTTCAAAATTCCAGTTTTGTCCTTCTTACTACTTCGAACCCTACATATGCCACTTGTACTAGATCAGTATCGCTGCTCGATCTGCTCTGCATCTATATCTTACAGCGTTAATTGTTGTTTCGGATTCATCCTTTGAAAGTGATCATTGTCGGTCATAATTACATGATCAAATTTAGAGCCTAGTTCAAGGTATATAAAAACAATAGTTTGGAATCGATGACTACAAAAACTGATCTAAATGCATTGACACACAGGATTTCGGAAGTTATAAGAGAAAACACAAAAATAATACCATTGCCGACTAATAATTATCCTCCCTGGTGGAACCTATCTTGTCACATTTTTCAAAAGTTTGCAAATTATGTTTCGAAAAAAATCCCTTCGTTTCATCTCAAAACCAGACTGGATAAAGCACACACACGCACACACACAAATGCAGCAAGACTTTGTTTTCATATTAAAAAGGCTAGTCGGAATTATTGGGACAAAATTTGCAATATTTCTAAAAATCCTAGAATGTTTTACTCGAAACTCAACAAGTTTTACAATCATTCAGACCAAGAATTGAATATCTCAAATCTCATTCAGCATAACAATCGTTTTATCGCAAATCCATCTCAGCGAAGCAATCTTTTTGCTGACAGTAATTTCGAGCACGAGCCGATTCCACTTGATTAAAGCGAAGATAACACTTGTCTTAATACTTTTATTCACTTACTGGAAGTCAGATACGCCATAAAAAAGCATGGAATTCAGTACTTGGTGCTGATGGTATTACTGCAAATTGGTTTAAAAATCTTAGCAACACAGATCTAATAAAAATCACATCCGTTTTTCAAGAGGTTCTTACAACATCTTTTATTCAGGAGGAATGAAAACATTCAATCATTGTCTCAGTTCCTGAACCTAATAAGGACAAAACAAAAATCATTTCTTATTACCAATAGCTCTCACCTCTGTTTTCTCATAAACTTTTGATAGAATTTTTATTCAGCGGATTACCAATCATTTAATAGTTGAGAGAAAAATTTCTCCTTTTGTGAATGGTTTCCTTCCCCTCAGAGACAATCAGATTGCAATATATAAAATCTACACAGACATTACAGAAGCCCACAATCTAAAGAAATATTTTATCAGAATTAGTTTAGATCTTAAAAGTGCATATGACTCGGTTTACATTGATGGTCTTAGGCTGAAGTGCCTTCAGCTTGGTATCAAAGGCAATATTGCAAAGATCATGCACAATTTTCTCCAAAACCGAACTTTTCAAGTTCGTTGGAGAAATTCTCTTTTTAGGAGAAAAACTTCTCAGAAAGGTTTGCCGCAAGGTAATGTTGTATCACCCATACTCTTTGCAATTTTTCTTGCGGATTTATTTGAATCTCTCGATGTTGGGTGTGAAATGCTCAATTTTCGCGGATGACATTTTTATCTTTTGTGCTCATACATATTTAGATAACATTTCAAAGATGCTGGGAAATACAATGGAAAACGTCCTCACATTGTGTAATTATTGGAAACTTAAAATCAGTCCCGAGAAATCTTCTATTGCTGACCTATTAAAAAAGAAATTGGAATCGGTCCCTTGAATTACGTATGCTGGTTTCCCTCTCCATTGGAAACAATATATTAAATACTCTCATATCCATAAATAAAGGACAATTCAGAGTTAGGCGGAAATCGAACTCTAAAATACATATATCACTCGTAAAATGACTACACACATCTTCAAAAATCATATGCTAATTGGAGGAAGCCACCAGATGACACAATGACGAGAGTGCCAGAGAGTTATGTATAAGGAATACAGGCAAAGACATCACAAAATGGAATTGAAATATAACTAACAAATGCTTTATAAATAAGTAATCATGAACAGAAAAGCAAAGATGAGCTGAAATTACTGTTGAAAGCTTAACATGAATACTTAAAATAATTTCTAAAAAGAAAATATTTCCCACCTTATCTAAATAAGCAAAAGGAAGTGAAAAAAGAGTAAAGTAAATAAGAAATATATATTTTCTCCATTCTATCAGTATGCTCCTAAACAGAAAATAAAACCTTTTACACTAACCTCCGGATTTATAAAATCTATTAAATATTAAAAGATCTAACATCGCAAAGAAAATACAGTCTATAATCAGGCAGATCTAGCATGGTGAAACGATTTCTTTTTCATCAGAAGAAAAATATAAACATCTGGATAAAAAATAAGTACTTTTAAGACCCTTATATAAGGACCATAAAAAATATGCAGTTTTTAAAGACTTAATGATGCTATACACCCTCATACCTGTATACTATATTTAGAAAAATGCTTTTCAGTCAAATTTCAGAATATTACCCTTTGATATTAATTTTTAAAATAAAAACACAGGAAACCTAAATATTTAAATATAAATATAGAAAATATCTATTTTCATCGAAAATTTATAATTCATTCACTTCATAAATGATTGATAATATGCAAATTAATACCATTATTATTTCCTAATTTCTTTAAACCTTTTAAGCTGTGTTAATGATAATGAGATATGTTTTCGTAGAAGAAAATATACTTCATGTGCTTATTATATTTTCTTTATTAAATCAAATCTATAGAATAATTCAATATCATCATCATTGCAATGATAATAAAAGAGAACAGAATAGTGATTAAAATCGGAACAGAATAGTGATTAAATTATTTTAAATAATTAAGAAATTTAATTAATTTTAATAAATTACTTTTAACAAGTCAAAAATATTACTTGTATATGAAAATATGTTGAATTTCATTAAACCTTTATAATTTAATTTCTTGAATGGAATTAATAAAATTGTGGAGAAGTTGTTCAATGAAATATTATAAAATATAAAATCCTCATCATCATCAACAACAAAACAGCTATAAAGTAAAACTGCCTTAATGTTTATAGTAAGTTTCACAAATGCATAAGTTTACTTGAAAAAGGTATATCCATTCATCAAAGCAAGGGGCAATAGATTTTTATGAAAATACATAAAAAAAACATTCAAGGTTTATTCTTTGTACTACTGTGGCTTTTCCAGCAACCTCAAGCTCAAATATTAAAACTTACACTTTTAGAAAGCAGAAGTTTCTTAAGGTATGGCACATACAGATTGAAACATTTTATGTTCAGAATGTACTTTGATATTTAAATTATCATTAAAAAATATTAAGCAGAAATGCTGAAGATTGTTCTGAAATGACATTTAATATGCTTTCAACATGAGAACAAAAAGGAAATTAGATGCAACTGAATTCCATTTCTTAGAATGTGAGTATCTTAAATAATTAATTAAAAGCTGGGTTGTTATTTGTTATTTAACACTTAACTGGGGAGGTTAAATTTTAGGACTTAACTGGGAAGGTGCGGTCTACGAGACCGCATTTCATTTACACTCAAATTAAATTTTCTAATGAATATATTAGTATCAAAAACTACCAATATATTTTTCTTGATATATAGATATGTTTTAGAAATTTTTCAAAATATATTATCATTGAAAAAAGTAAATTCATTGGAATATACATTTTCTTCTCAAATAACATGTTACAATAAAAAATATTCTTAAAAAAACATATTACTTTTTTCTTTTTAAATCATATTTATTTTTACAGTATATGAAGGTGTATAGAAGACAATATAATGCAAAATTCATTAATTATATGAAAAATAAAAAAAATGACAAAGGGTAAAATTGGCCCTTTTTTATCGATGTGTGACTTTCATAGCACGATTTTCTAGGGCATTTTAAACATACAGGTTAAGAACTAGTATAAAAATCAGCATATAAATTCTGTATATATATTTCTTGGTATATTGAAATATTTTATAAATTTTTCAAAATACATTATCACTAGAAAAATTAATTATGTTTGAGCATACATATCAGAATCAGTTGAATACGAACTTTCATCGAAAAACTCTTATGTACATTTATCCATATCACTAAAATCACTTTCTGCTTCATTTAAAAGTGTCTGGAGCACTGCTTCATAATAGGATCAGTAAATTGACTGATATTTTAGGGCCCAAGTTTTAGCGCCATCCACTAAGTCTTGTTTATCACTGGGACACTAACAGGAAGGTGCGATCTTAGAGACTACGCTAAAAGAAATATCTGAATTATTTTAAAAAGCATCCATTGAAAAAGTGCATGTGTATTGAAGGTCACAAAACAGGAAGCTAGAGGGTCAGTCCATTCAATTGAGCTAAAAATAGAATAGGGGTGACCGAAAATTCATCGCTAGCGGGCTCACAGACCGCACATCCCCAGTTAAGGGTTAAAAATAAATTATTATTATTTACTTACATACTGCATGCATCTAAGAATCAAAAAATTATTTATAATGAAAATATTCAATTTATTCTAATTATTAAGCTGATAACTTCAGAGAATTTTTTATACATTTTTTTTCTCATTTATACATTAAATGAATTTATTTTATACATTTTTCCCTTCTGAAAACTGATTTATTGTCTGCCTATATGAACTAAGTTTTTGCATTTGATATGTTAAAAATAGAACTGTAGTTTTAAGAAAAAAATAAATCTTTCACAATCCTTTCAAAAGATATAAACACCATTATTTGAGAGTTTTTAATCTAACTCTGCATGGAAAATAGTTTAATCTAAATGATAATATAGCTATAAGCTATGATTATCTTAAAAAATACAGCTGAAATGGATTTGTACAATGATCAATAAATAAGAAAAATTCAAAAGAAGCAGAAATGCAGCATACAAATGAAATAATATATTTAAATAAAATAATAAATATTTGCTTATTATTAATGAAACAGATTTTTAAAATAAAACCATTTATACAATTCAATTATAATTAAATTTTCCACCCTAAATATGATTTTATAGTTTACAGATTGGAAAAGTAATCTTTAAAGTGAATGAACCGAATCTTTATAATTCAACTAGAAATCTTACAAATATTATATGTAAATCATATTACATATTATATGTAAACACTTATAAAAATATATCCATAGATGTTATATAAAAATAAATTGTTTTATATTATAAAATTTATCATGTGAAGTGATAATAACAAACTGGACAATTGACTATTTTTTATAATTTATTGCAATACCAATTTGCAGTAGTACATATTAGGCATCTATCCATTACATCTCTTTCAAATCAGGATAGTATTCACTATAATCGTATTTTCTAAATGGAACTTGATATTTCAGAAGTCCATAAAATTTTGCTTTTTCTATTGCTACTTCTAATTGTAGCAATCTCTTTTGACAAATATGAGTTTTACGAGTGTCAAGAATTTCTCCAGTTTCAGGATGAATAAATTGTTTCAATAGATCAACATTTGTGTAATGGAGAACTAAATATTCATCTCTGCATATTGGACAAGGATTACCAGTAGTGACTACTCCTCCCCTGATGCAAGTTTGCCGGCTTTTTCTTGGTACGAATTGTCCTTTGAAATTACGCCGGTACTTCACCCACACTGGTTCATCGCCATAAGTAGTTTGATATGCTTTGCTCTTTAAATAACGAATGCTGGTTTCAGGATCAATTACTCTTGTTCTAAGTTTGGAAGGATCTACATCCTTTTTGTCTTTGTCATCTATTTCTTCGGAAGTTTCGGCATCAGAAAAGGCAACAGAACTGACATACAACGGACGAGCCAATTCCAACTTACTACGTTTATCCTTTTCAAGAATTCTCAAACATTCATTTTGAGGACTTTCGATGGATGATAACCGAAAACTATGGAAAAATTTTGGGTTTAACTGACATTTTGTAGAGCTATATGTTAAAATTTTCGAGATTTCTTTGTTTTTAAAAAGTTTCAGCATTTTGCATGCAATTTCAACCAAAAGTAAACAATAACAATTTTCGTTCATCAATTCATTTCATCTCAATTTTTTATTTTATATATTCAGATGTGATATTTTTAAAATTGGTTAAAAAATAAATATTCTATTTCGTTATATTTGCATTAATTTCAATAATAGAAACACTTTTGTTGAAAAAATAAAAAAAGATTCAGCCACAGCCATGTTAGCCATCTTTTTTAGTTTATATAACAGACATTAAAAAATAAAAACAACTTGTGTTTTTAGCAACTCAACTCTACTTGAACTTTGTTTTACTAGTTTTTGACGAACGGCGAATGTTGTTATTCTCAGAATTACTGTTTTGCATTTATATATTGTTAAATTTTTTAATAGCAGAGAATAATTTGTGATTCAATTTACTCACATTATATGGAGCAAGATTCTGATCGTTTTATTAGACGAGCTGAAAAAAGGATAGAGGAGGCTAAAGCAAGAGCTAGACCAGGTTAGGTCTCGAATTCAATATTTCTCAGTAGTTTAATATTGCGCAACACTTCAGTTGTCTGGTTGTTGAAAAGTTAAATTCTATTTCAATTCTAAAAACTGTTTTCATTCACTTAATTCAATGAATTTAGTTACTTTAGTAAGATTGTTGAGAAATTTATATAATCGGAATACTTGTTATACACATTGGAGAAAGCTAAAATATATATATTTTTTTATTTTTCCATTTAAAATTCAGTAAAAACCATTGAGACATTCTGTACTTTTGACAGTCATAAGAAGATTTTTAAATTATATCTTAAGATCTTGATTGAAGATTTGATAAGAATTGAATTAAGCTGGTAATCTTAAAAAGAAATGCTAATGTACATTCATTTTTTTAGTTAAAGCATTACAAATTATTAACCGAAAGTGACATTTTTTTAAGAACTCATAGTTAATTCTTTTTAAGATAGAATTTTTTCAAATATCAAGTGTCAGTTACTGTCATGTTCCAACAGTTATTTGCTCCAAATAAAACTTACAAATAGATTATAGCTATCACTTATCAAGTTCATTTATCATATATGGCACCTGAACTTTTCAAATTGTATTAATAATTAAAAAAAAACACATAACTGTGTTAAGGTTGAAACTTGACTTGCCTAAAAATAAACTTAGTATGTTCATTCTTATGATATATCAAGGTATTATCTGATTTATTTTATAATTTTGAGATAGAGACTTTTCTAGATAATAATTTATATACTTAAATTTGGGCATTTTATATCCTTTATTTGATCAAAATACTGAAGTAGATAGCCTACAATAAGATAGATTCAAATAAAATTAAATAAAATAAATCCTATGAAGAGTTTGAATAAAATAAGTTAGAATTGATTTGACTTTAAGTTTGAATACGGTCAAGATTGTTGTTCAGAGATGAAACCTTGAAATGGAAATATGAATTTAATAAATCAAATTAAATTAGAAATATTGTAAAAAATAATTTAATATTTGAAAAAATAACAAAGACAAATGAATTTCTTAACATTTCTTTAGAAAACATTGGGTTAAATTCAAAATTAGTATTATTTTAAACTTTTTAAAAAAGATTTAAAAAAATATGTATAAGCCTATAATAATTTTTTTATGTAAAATAAGCTAATTCTAAGATTAATATTTTTCATTAAGGAATCATTTTCCCTCCAAGTCATTTTAAATTAAATTATTTAAGTTATCAAATATATATATAAAATTGCTCTTTATTTATAATTAATTATACCTCCAATCATTTAAGCAATTCTTAAGAAATAAAAATATGAAAATACCCTTAAGCAGAACCATTTGTTAAGTAGTTTTATTGCCATGTCACTATCCTAATCATTTGCTATGTCTGGAGGTTACTTGAGTTTTTCTTTAACAGCTTCACTTTTGAGTATTCCCTTAAACTGACAAACTTGATGAAAAATGGCCAATAATCTTAAATCAAATAGTCCAACTCTCCTCACTGCATTCCTTTATTAATATTGATAAATAATCTTTACTAATAATAAAGATTGTGTGTATGTGTTTTTCACACTATTCACTCCAGACTGTTTGATCTAGAGCTGTCAGACTTGGCACATATATACTTTGGAAAATGAGACGTACATCTTCGAGTGATTTTTTAAAAAATTTTTTTTTATTAGGACTTTATAGATTTTAATTAAAACTTTAATAAGGAAAGCAGATGATATCCCCCCCCCCTGCTGCAGTTAAAAAAAAGCAAATAATAAATTTTTAATATATATCACAAAATTTATTCTCTGTAATTAAAGGGAGAATAATTACAAATGATATTTCATCAAATGTATTTAAATTGCAGATAATAAGTTTTTCATTTTTGCTCAGTTAATATGTTTTTTTTTAGCATTTGTGAATAAAAATGTGAAGGCTTTTCAGTAATATCGTTTGAAGTTTGAAATAAACCTTATTTGTAGCTTTTTTTATTTCTATAATTTTTTTATCTTAATGTTTATTTCGCAAAAAATGTTGAATTATATCACAACATTAAAGTCTTTATCTAGTGTTGCTTCAATATGCAATATTTGTATATATTTATTAATAGCATGACAGAGATTAATTATAAAAAAAATTGCTTAAAGTATCATGTTTATTGCAATCAACAATTAATGACCAAAAAATTACCAGTGATGTTATTTTAGTTTATTGACTGTGTTTGTTTAATATATGCGTTTAAATTTAATGAGTGTAGTACTGATTTTTTAAATCATATATTCTTGTTGTTATTTAATTGATCTAATATTTAATATTATACTTTCAGAACTTCATGACAAAGATGGCAATGGCTGGACCAAATTAAATTATGCTGAAACATTCAATCTGAATTTGAACACTGTAAAAGACAATGTGGAGCGTATTAATGTTAGTGAAGTCTCTCGAGAGGTTTTCATAGAAAAATATGAAAGAATTTATAAACCAGTCGTTATTGCAGGTTGTACAGATCAATGGAAAGCCTGTTACAAATGGACCTTGCCTGTATGTTAACATGAAGAAGTATTTAGAAATTTTAAGTTATTTTAAAATTGATAAATATATTTTTTAGACTCTTATGTATTTTTCTAAAATGTTTTCTTCTTGAAAGAATTAATAATTTTTTGCCTATAAAATATAAAAATTCATTATGTAGTTCAAACAAATATGTTTATTAATATTTTCTACACTGAAGTGCAAGAAAAACTGGTACACCAATCTAATATCATATAGAATCCCCATGAGCACGCAGAAGTGTCACAACATAGCATGCCATGTATTCAACTAATTTGAGAAGATATTTTGTAAACAGTTTACACCATGATTCCTGCAGGTCAATCTACAAAACCATGAGAATGTGAAATGGTGCAAATCTCCGAAGGACAGCACGTTGCAAAACATCCCAGATGTGCTCAATAATGTTCATGTCAGGGAATTAGATGACCAAGAAAGGAAACGAAATTCAGAAAAGTGCTTCTCAAGCCACTCAGTAACTACTGTAGACCTGTGGGGGGGTGGCATGTTAACCTGTTGTAATTGTCTACATCCGTTGGACTGCGCACAGTGCATGAATGGATGCAGCTGCTCAGAAAGGATGTTAATGTACTGCTGACCTGTCATGATCGAATCTAGACATATCAACAGTCCCATTCCCCACGCTCCATATCTTTACAGAGCCTCCATCAGCTTGAACAGTTCTTTGCAGGCATCGGAGATCCATGGGGTTTTCTTAACGACCATCCACTCAATACTATTGAAAATGTGACTCGTCATATCAGACAACGTTTTCCCAATCATTAAGAGTCCAATGATGGTATTGACGAGAATAGGCAAGGTGCATAGCTTTGTGCCACTGAGTCAACAATGGTGCACAAGATAGTCTATGGCTGCAGAAGCCTATATCAATTAGCGTACATTGCACAGCATGTATGCTGACACTTGTTGATGGGCCTGCATTCAAATCTGCAGCAGTTTGAGGAAGTTTTGAATGTCCATCTCGTGTATGATTCTTTTCAGCTGTCGATGATCTCATTCTGTTATGTCATTTTCCGTCCACACTGCTGTCGGAGATTTGAAGTTTTCTGGAAACCTGATATTCACAGTAGTTGCGCTTGAAAATCCAAATTTTATTGCAACTTAAGAAATGCTGTGCCCCATCTCTTGTGCACCGTCAATTAATCCCATTTGGAAATCACTTAAATCTTGTTAACCTGCCATTGTAGCAGCAAGAATCGATGTAATAGCCTCCTCAGACACCTGTTGTCTTATATAATCAATATCTACCACATTGAGTTACACTGAGTGGTTGGAACATTTCTATTATTTGCATACAACCTACTATACCAGTTTTTCTGGCTCTTCAGTGTAAAATGAAATTTGCATTTGAAAATTTGACTATCCACCTGTTTCATCCTCATATTAGTTTAAAATTATAGAACAGTCAAACCTATGATTTTTAATATGAATGTTAAACAAAAAATAAATTGGAATTTGGGCATTTTTTTGTTTTTTTAATGCCTTTTTCTATGGTAATATACATTTAAAAAAAATTCTGTAATTTTTTACTATTATATTCTTTTTATTGTTAATTAAAAATATGTTGTTGTTTTTTACATACTACTGATTATGTTATTACTTTCAACATTGCACATGAATTGATTAAAATTATAAAACCATGTGGTAGAATTAGTGTTTCCAACTCTTTTTATTTCAAATATATTTTTTAGAGATGTTTAAAATGAATATTTTATGTCCAAGAATAAATGTTCTGACTGAAAACATTTGAACTTATGTTGTTAGTTTTCTTATTTTCAATTATACAATTCAAAATATAGAGAGATGCATTTTTTAAAGACCTTATTGAGTCTTTTTTAGCTTTCTTTCTTCACCTGTATAATATCTTGAATATGGAAGTCAGTTGAGAAGATCTTAGATGTCGAAATTTAGGTAAAGAAATTGAAGGATTTATTAAGGAATGTAAAACTTGTTGATGCTTTTTTTAAAGATATTTTTAAGTGTTAAAAGCATTAGAAAAAGTAAATTGATAATTTATTCTGTTTATGGAACCTCAATGTTTGAATTCCTAAATTGGCCTGTGTGCTATGAGATTTTTCCTCCATCAAAGGAGGTTGAAGAAATTGTTTAATGAGTAATATTTTGCAGCATGGAAAGTTTCAGAATTCTTCTTAATTCAGAATCAGTTCTAATCATATACCTATGATTAATTGAATTTTAAATGTTTGTAAATAAAAGAAATTGACTAAATAACACAGATATATTAAGCTTTTTTTCATATGAGATGAATTATGCCTTTAATGTTTATGTTTTCGCATCTTTTCTTCTTCTTCTTTTTAACCGTAGAAATTGTTTATATATATTGAAAATTTGATGGATTTATTTTAGAATAAAATAATGAAGATCGTAAATTTTCTTTTTGCAGCGACTGGCAAGAAAATACAGAAATCAGAAATTTAAATGCGGTGAAGATAATGAAGGATACAGTGTGAAGCTAAAAATGAAATATTTTATCTACTACATGTTACAGCATGTAAAAGATGATAGTCCATTGTACATTTTTGACAGTAGTTTTGGAGAAGTATGTTTTATTAAATATTTTATGCATAATATAAATCTTATTTAAGCATTTTATATATATATATATTTATAATTTAATTTATTTTAAATCCTAATTAATTTTCAATTGATTCATGTTTTATTCTAAAATTTTCTATTTCCTGGTTCAAATCCCACTTATTTTTATTTAAGTATTTCTTACACTTGCTCTAAAAATTTGTTGAGTTTGACTTTCCACACTCTTAAGTATAAGGAATAAAATTATTTAACATGTTATTTTTTTAAAGATATCTATGATTTTCTTTCCTAAATTGACATGTGTCAAAGAAATCTATCGGACTCCTTTAATAAAAAGCTGTAAGGATTACACTTCTTGCATTTTTCAAACCTTGATGTGATGGAGACAGATGCAGTGTCTTATTACTCTTCCCTGTGTACAAATTATACCTTTCATGATGAAATTAAATTGTTGCCCAAGTTTTCTTTTGAGCCATGCATCTGCAAAATCATGTTGTAGATTAGTTTAATTTGAAAGTATACAATGAATTTAGTTAATATTTGTGAAAATTTCCTTTTAATTTCAGCATCATCGCAGGAAAAAACTGCTGGATGATTATGATGTTCCTATTTATTTCCAAGATGATTTGTTCAAGTATGCTGGAGAAGAAAAGAGGCCTCCTTATCGGTGGTTTGTAATGGGATCAGCACGTTCTGGTACTGGAATACATATTGATCCTCTTGGAACAAGTGCATGGAATTCTCTTGTTGTTGGACATAAAAGGTATTTCATTAGACTGTCCTTGAATTATTTTATTTATATTTTAATATTTATGAAGAGACTCTTATTTAGGCTTTGGTTTATTAAATTATAAATTTAATTTAGAGTTTTGAATGCTTTTGTTAGTTAAGAATGTTTTTTGATTTGAATGATATATGTGTTTGAATAAATTATAATTTTATAATTTAATTCAATATTGAAATATAAAATTAATTTTATATTTTATTAATTGCATTTTTTTATTTATATATTAATATTTTTAATATTTATAAAGAGCCTCTTATTTAGGCTTTAGTTCACTAAATTACAAATTTAATTTAATTAATTTAAATTAATTAAAAAATTTTTATTTTTAATTGACTTTTATTTTTTGAAAAGCTGACAATATTCTTTCCAGCATCCATTAGAATTTAAGATGCTAGAATTATTCTCTTCTAAATGCAAAACTTAACTACATAGCCACAATGCCTTTTATTTATATTATTAATATCATCCTTAATATGTAATCTTATTAAATGATGGATGGGTATTGCTAAGTGAATTAAATGGTTGAGTAATTTAATACTATAATCTGATGACTTAGATTTTGATACAAAAATCTACTGTGTGAATTTATATATATATATATATATTACTCCTTGAAATGATCCCCTGATTTATTTCAAATCCATACTATTGCAATTTTTTTTTAATCTTCAATTATTTTGCTTGTGTATTTTTTTTTCTTCTGAATATTTTAGAATTCGACATTGTATAGTAATTTAACTTAATATCTGTGTGATTATATAAGTATACATCATGACATATATTATTAAGAGTCATTAACAAATTCTTAAAGGATAATAGTCAATTGTTTATGTATCAAATGCAGAATTTTTTTTAATATCTGAAAAACATTATCAAATAATAACTTTTAATAAGTTAAAAATAGCAGCATTAAACAGAAAAAGAATTTGGTACAGAAATGATCTTTCCATAAAAGCAAGAAAAGTTGTCCATTTTGAACATAGTCAAGTAAATCCAATTTTGCCGAACTTTTTATACATGATCGAAACAATTATTACCTAAATTGTTGTTTGATATATTTCAATACATCAAGAGTATAGATATATTATTACATAGTATAATATTATATAGTATAGACTATTATTTGAGTGAGAGTTATTTTTTCTCTTGTAAGATGGTGCTTATTTCCAACACACACTCCCAAAGAACTTATTAAAGTACGTCCAGAAGAAGGTGGTAAACAAGGTGAAGAAGCTGTAACATGGTTCCGCTATATATATCCACAGACACAGTCCCCAGATTGGCCAAGTCAGTACAAACCTGTAAGTTATTGGATTACTAAATATTATTGCAACATATGTTTGCAATTGTTAAATGTCGATTCTTGAATAGTTTTATGCAAAGCATTTTAAATTTAATTATGTGAATATCTGATAAATTTAGACTTATATTTATGTGTATGTTACACAACTTCCAACAGTTAAGGAATTTCCCTAATTATTATGGAAATTAGGTAAAAACTCCTGAGTTATAGGTGTATAGTGAAAAAGTATTAAAAAAAACACATCGAAAATACCCTTTTTGCTGAATTATTGCTCACAGCAGTGCTGGTGGTTGTGAAAGAATTTTTAACATTATTTTTAAAACATGGAATTTTATTCCTTTATTCTAGTTTGAAAACAAAAACTTTAGAGTGACTCCTCATTACAAAAATGTATATGGGATTTGGTTATGATGACTTTAAAAAAGAAAAAGTGCTTGCTCTTTTATGAAAAAAAAAAATTATACATTTGTAACAGATAGTATTAATTTGTTTGATCTACAAAATTGTATTGTGTGATTTTTTTTAAATAGAACTCTTTCACTTATGTTTTATTAATAATAAATATGTTAAATAACTTTGAGTAGTGTTTGAAACTATTTATTTCAATTAATTAAAACTCTTTGGAAATATCTATTCTTCAATAATTGTTAATACTTGTTATTTGCAATATACAGTGGTGGCCAAAATTGTAGACATTTTTGAAAATCGTTATTTTTTCGAACTTTGTATGCTTATAGAAAATGTTATATTTCACAAAATTCAAACTCTTACATATCATTTTAAAGAGAATGTAATGTTGATTTGAATACAAAAATCAAAATTCAGATATTTGCAATACAAAAAAAGTAATTTTTACTTTAATCTGAATAACAAGCACATCGATGAAGTAGATTATAATTTCTAACTGACCTGACAAATCGCTGATCTTGTTCTGGGAACCATTCAAATGTTAAGAACTGTTAGCAGATGCTGACATCATGTTATCTCTTCATTTGGAGCATGAGAAAATGCTGAAGACAGTAGTTTTATAGAGTGCCTATATTATTAAATATATATAAAAAAATGGAATTGGATCAGGAAATAAGAAAACATTTTAGAATGAAGTTAATATGTACTAAATTAAGTTAAAAATTCTGAAATTAATAAAGATTTAAATTAGATTAAGAGATGTAATTATATATTCATGAAAGGAAGTTAATAAAAATTCTGAAAACATCAGGCTTAATGATTAAATATAAGAAAAATTTGAGAGCTGAATTAAATGATAAATTTTTTTCAACAATTTCATTCTGATATTAGACTTTAGTAGATCAGGAGTAAAAAATTGAATTGCTGTGTTTAGAAATAATATATAATTATTTCATTACTATGTTTATGTATTAATACATTTTGCCTAATTTTAAGAATAGCATATTATTTTAGCATTTATAGATTTAAATGATTATATACCCTCTCTTAATAGAAGGTTTAAAATCACTATTTGAATTCAGCCAATTAGTATTAAGTTGTCAGGATCAAGTATTTGGAAGCTGATAATGTGTCAAAATATGGATATTAGAGAAATAAACTATTCATAATGTTAGACATTTTATTGAATCTATAAGTACTGAATGTGCAAGTAAATTTGTTGTTGAACATCCTATTTATGAACTTTCTTAAATTGTCTTCATATCTGCAGCTTGTGTTAATATGATAAAAATTATTATATCTATTTATAAAACAGTATGTAGATAAAATTCAGCTTTTATATTTCTAGTGTTTGATTGAATTCACATTTTTATTATTATAATGATGTAATTACAAGATATCTGATTGAAATTCTGTGTTTTTGATTTTATGCCTTTTATTTTATAGCTTGAAATATTACAAAAACCTGGTGAAACTGTTTTTGTCCCTGGTGGATGGTGGCATGTTGTAGTTAACATGGATACAACTATTGCAGTGACACAAAACTTTTGCAGTCTCACAAACTTTCCTATTGTTTGGCACAAAACTGTTAGAGGAAGACCAAAGCTTTCTAGGAAGTGGTACAGAATATTAAGAGTAAATATGTAAAATTTTCTTTTGTCAAGAAATGCTGAAAAATTATTGCATAAGAAATTAATTATGATTTTTTTTAATAAAACTATTTTTTAAATGATTGATTTATTATTTTTGCTGCAACCAAGCTACAAGCATTTCTTAAAATAAAACTTTTCCTTCAATATGAATCAACAGTACAGTAAAAGTATCATGATGCAAATATTTATCTTTTAAAATATTTGCCAAATTGATATGTTATTCCATTAAAAATCAATGTTGCAACTTTATATCATGCCTTTGCATTTTTTTACATAACTTTTAAGGGCTAATAATAATATAGGGATAATTTAGAAAGTAGAGTTTTAATTTTATTTAAATGAAACTATCCTTAATTTATAAATGTGGGAAATGCTTTTCAGCTATCATCTTGAAGCTTTGATTTTATACATTTCATTTGCTACAACTTTTATTTATTTTGTTAATGAAATAAACTTTTGGTTATTGCTAATATTGATGCATGAATTTGCATTCAAATTCATTTGAATTTTTATTTCTATTGTTTCTGTGTATGTTTCTATATAATTGTTCTTTTATAATTATTTTCATTTTTCAAAGCAGGGAGAAGGACTGGAGTTATAAGCGTATATGCTGGAGTCATTTCAACGTATATGCTGTTTTTGGTTTTTAATTATTTGTTTTTTAAATATAAGGTAGACTGAAAAAAAAATTATAAGTTTTGTTATTGCAGCATGATTGTTGCATAAAGTGCATTACATAATTTTTTTTAACTGAGGTCCACATCTACATATAATTAAGAATATTTTTCTGATGAGTAATAATTTTTTTATATTAAACATTAAGTTTTTAATCATTAAATCTTGTCATACAATTTTGAATCTTATTCTAAATTAATATTTATTTACTATTTTTTAATTAGAAATTAAGTTGATTAATGAGATTTTAGGCATTCATTTGCTACAAAATGGGTTGTACTGTGTTTCTGAAATGAATATTCATCTAGTTGTATACTTGTCTAAATAACATTTAAGTATCATAGATGATAAACTAAGATTCGGATGTTATGTTTCATCAAAAGGGCAGTCAAAATATGGATTACTGGATTACTCATTTTCTGTGTCTTTGCTAGTTCTAGTATATAAATACTTAATTAAGTTTTGTATCAATATTTATGAGAGTACTCTTGAATTTCTTTTTATTTTGATTTTATTTCAGCCAGATTTTTTTAAAAAAATTATTTGTTTCTAGTTTTATGTAAGTTGTAATTTTTTTAATGTGTTTTTGAAAAAGGATATATATATATTGTTCTTAGCATGCATTATATGCATGTATTGTCTGGTTTGAAAAATCATCTCGAAATGCTTAAAAAATTTATTCCAATGTGAACATATATCAAATAGCAAATCAGTTTGAAATATGCATAGACATTTCATTTAAATTATAAAAATATTAGGTGATTTCAAGAATTTATCATAATCAACTTTATGAAACTATTCTTGCATATGAAAAACATTTTCAGTAATGATTTGAGTCATATAGTCTCTTCATTATCGTTATAAGAATTATGCATTAGAAGTTTCTAAAGCATATCTTAATGATCTTAATAATTTTCTTTAGAATTTCATTAAATATTTTTATATAAAAATTTGAAAGAAATAATATGCATAGTTATTTAGTTGGATAATAAATAGTGAGGGATTTTTAGATTTATATTGGATTTCCAAAATCAGTTACTAAATATATATATATCTTCATCTTCTATTCTTATAGTTTGAAAATATACAAAAATTATGTACATTTAAAAAAAATATTGAAGCATTCTATTGTGTAAACAAAGGTTCCCAAACTTAAAAAAAAAAGTGACATACTTTTTAGAAACTTATTCAACACATTTCACATTTTATAGAAACTTATAATGATCCACTTCAGTCTCAGTGCACCAAATTTTTCTTAGAGATTTATAGTTCACATTCTTTATGCAAATGGTTTTATTAACCAAAGAGAATCTTTTGTGTCAAAAAGCTCCCATTTATTATTATATGCAATAAATATTTTCACAGGTATTGAATAGTTTTAGAATTATTTCATATTGGAAATGAGTTGAATGTTCTTAGCGAAGAGGAAATTAGATGTGCTAGTTCTATATGAAAACTTAACTTTGAGTGAAATATTTATATCCATATTTTAGCAACAGGCAATAGAAAATTTTTATCTTGTGTTAATCGTTGAATCTTTTTTATGGCATCTGCAGATTGGAAAGATGCTTTGTTTCTTCATTTCTTATCATTCAACATAAGTTGTTTTTGTGTGTTTTCAGCATTTTCTTTGTCCATACCATGTGGCTTAATGAAGATTTTAAGCCTTTATTATATTTTTGCAAATTGTGGAAATGATGCATAGACATTCAAATTCTTGTTGCAGCTGACTAAAAATTGACTAACTCACTAATGAATCATGACCTATGTTGTAAAGCATAAAATATTTTGCAAGTATGGCTTATTTCTGATTGTATTGTTAAATTTCAAGGGAAAAAATGCTAATGAATTATTATTACTCAACATGCTTCATAAATGAAGTATGTTGTCTAATTGTATTGCTATAAAATAATATTTTGTTTGAAATACTTTTATTTTTATTTTTTTTAAATAAATTATGTACCATTTCTTTATAGTTACTTTTATTTAATCAAGCAAATTTAATGTGTTGGTAGCAATAAATTTTCATGTTTGATATTTATTTTGCATTGTAGGAAAAAAGGCCTGAATTGGCTGCAATTGCTGATCGCATTGATGTGAACTCTAAAACCGGTGTTGCATCAGATAGTTCAAGTGGTTCTAGCTCATCTTCCTCTTCAGATGAATCATCTTCATGCTCAGAAAGTGACGACTCAGGAAAAGCAAGCATTAGTGATCGTAAGAGGAAAAGGTGCTGTTCACGAATCTTCTTTAGAAGTGAACTTTGATTTTTAAAAAAATGTTTAAAGAAACTTTTCTGTATTAAGGTGTTTTTTTTAATAAGTCTAAGGAGACCAAATATAATTTGATTGTCTTCAAATATGGCAGTTAACTGGGTATTTAAATTATATTTCAGAAATACCTCTTAATGATTAACTGGCCACTGTGATTATTTTAGTTTATTGATATTTGCATGAATGCTTCTGACATATGTAAGAATGTATTCTTTGTAATTAAAGTGAATGCTGTATATATGTACTGGAATACATTACCACTATTGTGGCTCATCATATTTTTTGTCAGGGCGATATATTTTATTTGAAAAGTCTCAATTACTTTAATATATATTTTTTATCTTTATATTTAAAATTTTTTTAATTTTCATCTATTTATTCAACACTGTCTCTTTTTTGCCATTTTTTAAATTATTTGCTTATCTACATTTAATGTTAAATGAGGTGTTCTAAACAAAGAATATATTCATTATTAATTTATGTTTGAAAATAAGTAGATTGTTAGTTAGGAATAGATCAGAAATACATTTGTATTCTTTATATATTATTTACTTTTCCTCTACTTTTTGTATCATAAAGATATTTTTATGATGGATGAGATATTGTGTTCCTCTGTATTGGTTTAACTTGGGTATCTATCATAGATTTTGTGATGTAAAAATCAAAGAGATACATCTGGAAATTAAACATTTTTCTTATGAGCAGTGAGATTTTGGCCAATAGTTTTTCTTTCTTCCTAGCATGTTATTTTGTTTTTGTTAATGCATGGATATAATATTAATATTTAAATTTATTAATTTATGTAGTTTATTTTGAATGTGAAAATTCTATTTTTATTTTCTCCTTAGTATTTTACTGAATGCTTGATAATAATAGAAATCTTTTTTTTTAGGCGATGGTCTAGTCATGACAATGAAAGAGAATCGAAGAATTTTCGGAGATAATGTTCGGAGCTACTAAACATTGTAATTTAGTCATTTTAATATGGGGATACTATTTTAGAAACACCAAAGTGCACTGAAAAAATCTACAAGAGACTTTGTTTGCATGTGCCTAATTCATATAAAAATAGATTTACAGAAAAAAGCCCCTGTAATTCTCAGTTTCGTAATTTCATCTTTTTTAAAAATAAAACTTGTTGTGTTCTGAAATTTATTTAAGTTTTATTTTGTTTCATTTTATTTTTATCAGTTTGTTGTAGTAAAACATTGATTTTTTTTTCTCGTTTTAAATCTTCAAAAATTAGGCATGTTTGTATGCATGTACTCATTATATTTGGGTTTATTATTTTTCTATATACATTTATGATTGTTTGAAAGCATGAGACTTTTTTTTTATCTGTGTTGTTATGGTAATTAATACTTGTGCATGTTCTTAGAACCTTATAGATGTGAACCAAAATATAATGAGTTCAAGACAGCATTTTAACAGAGTTGCCACTCCACAGGGAAAACACAGGGAATTTACAAATCGTCTAAAAAAACCCAGGAAAATTTGAAACTTTTTATAAAAAGAGGGAGAATTTAGGGGATTTTAAGCTCCTCGTTATTTTTTCCTATCCAAATGATGCCGATTTCTAAAGATTTGCAATTTTTAATAATTTTTTTTTCCCATGAACTTCCAGAATTGCAGTTAATGAGCATGTGCAAGACTTCTTTAACTGCTTGAAAGAATAGAATATATTTCTCTGGCGAGATTGACAACATTTAATTTGCAAAAGCAGTGCTGTGGTGTTTTGTCTACCATTCTTGAGTTTATTTAATGGTTTTTTTATTATTTGAGAAACTGTGAGCTTATTCAAAATAGATTAGAGAATAATTTTTAATCAATGGGCTGCTCAAAATCTGTATGTGATATAAATTGGACAGATAAAAAAAAAACAATCCTAATCTTGATGAATGGGTTCAAGGAATTTCACTAAATCCATTTGTTGAGTATGCTCACTTTGTCAGAAGATAATAAGCCCAAGTTAAACGGGAAAACGGACACTTACTAGTCATGCCAAAAGAGGAAAACATTAAAGACTTCCAGCCATTCAAAAGAGTCATCATTGATATTAGTGTCTAAAAGATATATAGAAAAAGATGATATGCCAAATTTAATGTCCGAAAATAAACTGATTTCGAACTTTTTAGTTCAAGAACAATATAAAGCTGAATTTTTATGGGCATTAAAAATTGTGTCACATTCAATCTTTAATTCATTTAGTGATAAATCGGGAATATTTTCAGATATTTTCACTGAAAATAAAATAGCTGAAAAATGTATTTTAGGCCATACAGAATTGTTGTATCTAATTTGTTACGGATTAGGTAGATTAGGTCCATGAAAATGATGGCCAAATACTTGAATTGGCAAAAGTGAATAAATAATTTTGCTTTGTAATGTGTTTTTTAAAATTATCTTTATATGATTTGTAATCATGATAACAAAAATGTTTTGTTTTCTTTCACCCGAGTCCTTAATTTTGTGTGACTGCAAGTTAAAGAGCTGGCGATGTAATATACCCCTACCGTTTAATATATAAATTTTGTCATGTTAAATTCTAGCTAATAAATATTCTTTTTCTGTATATAAATATAAACCTTCTTTTTGTGTGCTATTATTTTGAATGATATTAAATTGTTGCTTCCTTTTTTTCTTTTTTCCACTCCTTAAAGCTATATTCCATTATAATTAGCACATGAGTGTTATTTGCACATTTGTCTTGAATATACGTTCAGAGAAAACACGGAATTTTTTTTGCAGATTTGAGTGGCAACTCTGTTTTAATTCTTAAAATATTCGGGGGGTTTTCGTAGCTACTATAAACCGTAAACTTGCCCTTTAATTATTAAATAAATTAGTATGTGAAGCATTTGTACATACTTTAAGCATAAATTTAATATAATATGGGTATATTTTTTAAATAATTGAATTCTTTTAAGAAGAAAGTTGGAAAAAAATTAGTATTCCCAAGGCAAAACAAAACGACTAGGAAAAAAAATAATGAAAATAAATTTCATGCAAGTTTGAATGATAAACTTATGGTATAGCTTTTTATTTGATTGAACATTATTATTATGTAGAAAATATTAAATAATATTTTCCTTTATTGTAAATATTTTTAGTAGTTCTTTACTATATAATTTTATTCATAGAAAGTTATACCTGTGAGAGAAGAAATGTGAATGCTTAATTTATTATTTGGCAATAATTGTCCATTTTGAAGTTAGCTTATCTAATTGTCATGTTGGACTGTGCAATACGACTTAATATTATATTTTAACAGTATTTATTTTGAAGAAATCTACTAAGGGTTGTTAAGTCTTGGGATGAAGAATGCACAAATATGTCTTCCAAGATCACTAATGTAATAGTTATTGATTAGTTATTTAAATTTAATGC
The DNA here is from genome assembly GCA_026543865.1 of Argiope aurantia. NCBI lineage: Eukaryota > Metazoa > Arthropoda > Arachnida > Araneae > Araneidae > Argiope > Argiope aurantia. The sequence continues at coordinate 753,330 of JAPMOR010013083.1, forward strand.
CAGATGAAAATTGTTTCCTGCTCTCATCTGTTATGTGTAAAAATTATCATCCATTGTTTTCATTTAAAAATATCATTTTATGGAAAAGTTTGTAAATATGTAAAAATTGTTGTGTGTAATGGTTTGTTTGTTTGATTTGTTTTTACGTGTAGTTTCAGTAGAAGATATTCTTCTGGACTGATAAAATATTCATTAATAAAATAGTAAAGAACTACTATTATTTTTCTGTTAGAAATACTTTGTACCTTATCATTTTGTAATATTTGGTGCTGAAGTCATTTGATATAATATTATATGTATTTAGTGGACTTTTGAAATTCAGGACAGATTTCCCTTAAATATTACAGAAAAGCTTACAACAGTTTAATATTAAATGGGTGTTTTCCTTAAATTTCTTATGAGGCAAAATTTATCAGTCTGTATATTTTTATACTAAAACTTTAAGATAAAACTGATATTTTGATCCATCTTTTTTTATACATTTTCTACTACTCTGCAGTTTTTGAAAATAGGCTTCATTGCTCGAAAATCTGTTATTACTGATATGAACTAGTAGAATTTATAAAATAAAAAGCAAATAATCTTTAAATGTCAACCAACAAAATCGCTGGCTAAAAAGGAACGCATATGAAGTTTTATGCAATTGTACAATATGACTGTATAAAAATGTGTAAAATTATGCTTTTGAAATCATCTGTATATGTAAAACTGTGATTGACCAATGATAATTTTTTACTATCTGCATTCGTTAACAATGTACTGTGATTGCATAAGATAATTTTCCTCATAATGGGATTTTAGTTCCAAAAATTAAAAGTTAGTTTTATTTATGACTTTGAATTTAATTATGTGTTCATTTTAATGTATTAATGTTATTTATATTGTTTAAATATAATACAGTGTTCATTAATAAAAATATATAAAATTTGACAGTGTGTGATTGTCTTTATATTTTAATTAGACACTTAGAAATTATTTAAAATATTACACTATTTACTAAAAGTTATGAATTTTTTTTAATGCTTCATTATGGAATTCTGCTATTTTACAAAATTGATAGTATTTTTTTTTTCTGGATACTAAGTATTGAAAATATTATTTTACTCAATAAAAATTATTATTGAAGAAATAATAAGGTTTCAAATGTAAAAAAAATTGGAATACCTTTTTCTCCTTAAATTTGATATTGATTGAATTTTACTGGATTGTCAGAAATATTATCATAATTGCATAAAGATTCCATTGCTTATTTTAGTGTAGTGTGCATAGGAAATATTTTGATATGAAAAATCATTTTTATATTGGATCCATCATATCTTTTCTATGCATAATTAAAAGTTTGATATGACATTAGCATTAAATATGTTTAAAATTATATATGCTTTAAAAATAAAAATACTATAAGAAATTATAAAATACACTCACTAAAAATATAGTACTCTTGACTAAAATTTTGTGTTTTTTATCATTGCATTAAGAATTCTCATTTTTATTCTGCAAGCATTATTTTCTGGTTCAATTGCATGCTACTTTGTGGAAATTTTGAACCAGCTGCAGCGAGTGGTTTCCTTAAAACTTTCCCGCATAGTACAATAACATTGTTATCCTCCCCCCTTCTTTTCTGCATAAAACTATGATCTTTGCGAATAGCTTGCTTGGCATTGATGAACAACAATTATGACATATTGCTTTGGTGTAAATCTAGCATTTTTGGTAAATCTTTTGTGTGGCTTTTTTTTTTTTTTGGCAGGAGGCATTACTTTGTCATGTGGATAATTCACAAATGCCCTAATACCAGAAAATCAATAAAAACTTTGGAGTCTTTTTTTTAACCAATTGAAACCAAAAATGGTATAGAATTACAATTGTAGTCGCAAGATTACAAACCAAATTTCATTTATTTAAGTTGCTAAGTGTTCATGCATGTGGAAGTACAGACAGGCAGATGAACCATTTGACAGATTTGGCCCAAACTTGATTAAACTTACACTTTAGATACTAAATTTTATTTATCTAGTTCATATTTCATCTGTTATGTTCACTTGCACTAGGACAGCCAAATAAAGACTTCTTTTGAAGAATTTTGTTCAAAATTTAATAGATATCTACAAATATGGTATTAAGTTTATATACCAGATTCAATCCCTCTAGCTTGAAGGGATTTTGAATAACCATATTCCAAAAATGTTTTCTGCTCTTAGGGAAGTCTAAAATATAGAAATTCATCAAAATCTCGATTTTTTTAAAAATGACAATTGCCATACTTTCTCTTTGTGTACAGAAAGTAAAAATAAAGGCAAAGAATTAATTTTAGGGTGCAATTTTATTTCGTATTTGAATATATTATTTTCGTACATAGTTTCAATTTCTCTTCAATATGTCATATAACATCAAGCTGTTGATGTAATGTTGCAGTTCATTATAATTTACATTGAAGGAATTGGTAAATAAGAAAATGGTTTTGTGGTTCAAATTTTGTAGTAGCCAACTGTCTTCTTCTTCTTATTTTTTTTTTTACTTGAAAGTTTTATTTGGTCAAGAAGTAAGAATCTGACATATTCATAAAGTCAAGCATTTTTGCAGTAGTATAGCATTTTTTATGTCATTTTTTTACATTTGAGTTTCATATTTATATAGCTTTGTCATTGATACTGGCTATCTCTTTTGATAATTGTATATTTCTGTTATCACTGATTTTTCTCTTAATTAAAAATAACAATAAAATGTCTTTCTGTTATAAATGATTTAAATAATTTTAAAACATGCATTTTTTAAATTTTGACAGTTTAGAAAAGAAAAACATTATACTAAATCTACAGACAATTTTATGAAATGAATAGATTTTGATTAATTTCAATATGCAAAGCTAAATATGCCATATTCTTCATGTATATTAGAAAGTTGAATAGAGAATTATCTTGATGGCCCATTCTGCAGCATAATCTGTTAAACCATAAAATGATACCTTAAAATGATGGATGTTGATAACCTTTCAAAATTTTTCAATTAATCAAAAGATCTAAATACAGCTATTCACATAAATAAACCTTTATGATATATCATTTTTATAGTCAGGGAAACAAATATCAAAATTAAAATATTATGCATTTTTTTTATTCTGTTAAGCTTTCAATGGATACAGTTAAATCTCCAAAATTATGTTTAAATTTAGCTAGATTTCCTGAAGATATCACAGTTTCCAATATTAAGAAATTGGGATCCTTTGGATCTGCAATGGCATCTCTGATAGCTGCTTCTCTTAACAGCCAACTGAAAAAAAAAATTATAAATGTTTTAAAAAGTAATTATTTAAAAAAAATTATTTTTAAATTTATGATTAGTATTATAAACATTATGAAAGTATTACAATATACTACAGTGCGCGAAAAAAGTATAAGGACAACATGTAATTGCATGAAAATATGCTTTATTTCCATTTCACCTAAATGAACTTTTTATATTTTTTACTTCCGCTGCATAATTTTGTGATAACACTTATACCACATAAAAAACATAATTTAGCTTCAAAATATTGATTTTACAACATTTAACATTAAAGGAAATATGGAAAAAATTATAAGGATATGTTGTAAAATACTTAAAAAATGTTTCAATAATCAAGAAAACTAACTTTTTTGTCAATCACTTGAATAAGCCGAGAGGTCATAGATCCTGAAAGATCTTTTAAAATATCCACAGATATTTTTTCCCAAGCGTCTTTGATAGCGACGACAAGATCTTGTGTACATTGATACTGTGTGCCGTTTTTATAAACTTCTCGGGCTAGAAGTCCCCTTAAGTTTTCGATTGGATTAAAATCGGGACTTCACGTCGGCCAATCAAATAAATTTACAGAATTAGCTTCAAACCAGAGTTTTGCACTCGTAGAAACGTGTATCGAAGCATTATCCTGCCGAAAAATATAGTCCCCTGAAGTAATTAGTGGCCCTTCAGGTAACAGACTTTCTCCTAACATATCAACATACCTGTCCGAATTCATTTTACGGTTGATAAATACAATTGGAGTGGTTCCATTTGCCGCAAAAGCGCCCCATACCATAACCGAGCCACCACCATATTGACGCCTGGAAAACACTTCCTTGGTCTTTCGCAGATCATACCAAAAATAACGAAAACCATCAGGTCCATCAAGATTGAACTTTTTTTCGTCCGAAAAAATTACATCAGCCCACTTTTGACCAAGAGAAATATATTTTTTGGCAAAGTAAACTCTTCTTTTCTTATGATGATTTGTAAGAGGGGGGCGTGACACTAATTTCCCATAAGAAACTTGAGGATGTTTACTCAAAACATTTTGAACAGTCCTTGTTGAGCATGGTAAACTGAAATTTTGTCTAACTTCATTTGCGGTTTCTCTTTTCTCGCAAGCTCTCCTTACAATCATTCTTTTTTGTCAACGAGTGAGAATTTCTGGTCTCCCAGTTCACTTTTTCATACCATACATGCCAGGATTTTTTAGAAAATTATAAACCCCCGTTTTAGATCTCTTGATTCTTTTTGAAATTTCCCATCCACTTAATCCACATTCTCGAAAAGCAACAATTTTTCCTTTTTCAGTCAGAAAGTTCAGTTCCTTTGGGGATCGTTTAAAAATTCACACTGAAAGTCCGAGTGGGAAATTCTTTTCGCAAATGAATCTTTTAACTCGGAATTGTCATTTTATGCTTTCAAATATGCAAATTTTTAAATAATTACTGGAGAAAAACCAATGTCCTTATACTTTTTTCCGTTTTCATTTAGGTTTAAAAATCAAAATTTAAATTTTAGCAGATTTAAAATTGAAAATTTTAATTACTTTACGCATAAAATATTTTAGTTTTACTTCTATTTTTGCTGCAAAAATTTGCATACGATTCTGTAAACAAGGGTTCTAGATTTGACGATTTTTCGCGTGTCCTTATAATTTTTTCGGGCACTGTACTAGTTCATTGCAATTAATTCAAAGAAAGTGAGATTTAATGTGAAACAATGGTTTATCAAGGATTTTAATAAATCACTGTTACAGCAAGCTAATGATTTAAAAATTTTAACCATTAACCAAAAATTAGTGTTTTAAATACAAATTAGGCATAAATTATGATGGAATTAATCCAGACTTTAAAAATGGAAATTAAATTCTATAGAAAAATATAAACATATATACTTATATTCTTGACCTCCATTTGGAACTCTTATTAAAGTAACTTCATGCCCTGTGTTTTCAAAAAGCCTTTGTTCTGCAGTTTCTAAAAGGGTAGGCAAACCTGCTCCTTCAGTTGCAGAAATATGAATTGCATCAGTGTCTTCACTTGGTATATTACTGTAATGAAAATTGGTATGCATAGATTTTTAAGCAACTAAAGAAGAAAGGGGTGATTAACAGAACAGCAAGTTTTTAGTAGTTCCAAGAGCTTACTTATAAATCAGTGGTGTGATAAAATGTTCCTACTTTTATCTCTGAATTTAATAATATGAATGATGGCCATAAAATAATGAAAGATGTTTAGTGCTTGATTGTAAAAATTTTGAGCATTCAAATACAACTTTAATTTAATTTATATGCTATTGAGACCATACAATTTTTATTTATTCTATGCTACAACAGAGTGCTATAAATGCTCAATTTCCAGGTTCAAGGAGAAAATTATTTATACTCAAAATAATGAAATTTATATTGGAAATTACAATGAGAAGTGGGATTATTCAAAGTGCAGAAGTTAGCACCATTATGGCTAAGTCACTGTTCTGTTACTGCACAGATTTCAAACGATGCTTCTGAGTTTTGATATTTTACAAATGAAATGATAATGCTTCTATGTTTGTTATTTCACAACTGTAGTAATATAGGTATCAGCAGTCTACTATATTCATAGAACATGTAGCGTTCCTTCACCAAGTTCTAAAGTGACATTTCACATACAAATTGATAATTAACTGCACATTTTTTAGCAGGTGACCATGTTTTTTACGGATATCTTTCTTGTGGGGGCTCAAAAAAGAGTTGTTTATTAAGGGAATATAACATAATCACCTTAAAGAAGTAAATGTGTGATAGTGTTCATGGAGTGCTTGAATTCAATGGTTCAAAACCTCCAAATATTGCTATTTTTTTGCTCCAAATATTGCTATATTGCACGATTCAGTTACTTACCAAATCTCCGAGTGTCTTTAAAATTGTTGATGAATGCTTGTTGTTGTTTATATATAAATTATAAAAATGTAATAATTATAATGTATGAGAAGACAAAAAAATGCATGGAGAAATTGATTTTTTATATAATAAAAACTAGTAATTTTTTTCGCAGAATTAATAACACCAAGTTAGATGGCTAGTTGCAGATATCGTCTTGGCCTTTGGGGTGTTTTGCATTATAAGTTTCAATTTCTTTAAAAGTAATTGATGATAGAAAATAACCATATCTAATTTCTTTGTAATAATACTGAATATCCAACAACAAGTCTTCAGCAGTTGCTTTCTGCAGTAAAATATGCAATGTAAAGAATGCCCTTTTTGTATACTTGGTAGGTCAATTCATCAGACTACATATATCAATGAAGTCTAATTCTAATTTTTCTTACAAGACCAATAGCATATACATATAATCCTGCAATTAGAAACAAACAAACAGATGCATAAACGCAAAAACTGTTTAAATCGAATTTAATCATATATGGAAGGACAAATATTTTAAAATCCATAATTCAGTTCTAAAGACCCCACATTATTTTAAGGCCATTCTGTACTTCATTTAAAAATAGCTAATGTTACTCTAAAATTCTTAAAGTTGACATTTGCATTGAACCTAAATTCTAAATAACAAAAAAAAAAAAAAAAAAAAAAAATGCTTATTTTTTATGAAAATAAATTTTTATACTTTTATTAATAATCTTAATTTTTATAATACTTTCAGTAATAATTTTATAACTTTAATAATTTTTTCATGGAATTTTGCTGAATAAATTATGTAGATAAATTCTATTAAAAAAATAAATGAGTAGATCTGAAACATCCCACTATAATAAAGTTTTAATTTTGATTCATTTACCTTTAATTTCTTTAAAAACTCATAAAAAAATTAAAATTAGTAATTTGCATAGAGAAATGTATTTAATATCCTTGCAAAGTGTATGTATTTAAATAAAGAAGAGTCTTGTAAAATATACATTAATCTATTTTTTAAAAAAATATATCAAAATTAGAGAAAAATAATTATAGAAAAACAAAATTACTTTACTACAAATATTATTATTATTATTACTATTTTGTATTTTGAAATAGCGTAAAACAGTATATTGTACAATAATATAATCCATAATACTTAACAAAATTGTAAATTTTTTTTCTTCAATTAAAAGAATCTAATTAAAATTTTGGAAAACTCTTTCTTAGTGAATACTTACTACTAAAAATACCCAAAATTTGGCAGTTCATTTACTCCAATGTTCTTTCCTGTAGAGCATTTCAATTTTTTTTTTTAATCATATAAGCAGCAATTTACAGATAATTTGTCATGACAGTATTAAACATTATCATGCTAAAAAAATTCCATTACAAATGCTACATTCTTAAGGAATGATATTTAAACCACAACACAATTATATTCAAAATCATTTATTTTGTTATGTTCGTTATTCGTTTATGTTCTATATAATGAAAAATATACTATAAACACTCACCCTTGTAGTAAATCTATTTTATTTCTGACTTCCACTATCGATTCTAAAAGTTTCTTTGGTAAATTCAATTCCTGCAATGTTTTCAACACTGTTTCCTTTTGGGCTTCAGTGTCTGGATGGCTAATATCCCTGATGTGAATCACAAGATCCTAAAAAAATTTGAACCCTAATTTACAATATTTAGAAATGAAAGGAGATTTTCCATCAATAATAAGAATAATAAACTCATATATTTAACAGATACAAAAAATTTTAACAAATAAAATTACAGAGGCTGTTATTATTTTTTTTAACTGTTACAATGAAAAATATATATATAAATAATCGATTGGTTTAAAAAAGTTTTTTTTTTTTTTCATATTTATTAACTCAGAATAAATTATCGTCTGAAATTATAAATTTTTTTTAATTATGAGAAATAATTCTGTTGTTTTATTCAATGTAGGATGTATAAACATGGAGTCAGTAATAAAATAAGGAGAAATAATATCTATAGAGTAAAATAAATATGATTTCTCAAAGTAATGATGAAAGCAAGGAAAAAAAAAATCATTATTTAAAAATGAATTCCAAGTCAACTTCTATGAATATTTTTAAAGCAAACTCAGCAATGGAAAATATTGAATATTAACAATTCAAACAACTTTTTCAAAGGTATAAAGGAGAAATGGGAGTGGGGGGGGGGATAAACTGCACATAAGATTTAAAAAAAAATTTAAACTATCAAAAAAATAGTACATAATTTGAGTTATAAATTCATTATAAATATAAAATAGCGGTTAGAGGGAGACCTTAAATCACTCAAATTTCCTTGGACACAATCTTACAAATTACATGATATATTGCTGTACAGATTGAGAAGGATTAGTTTTCAGAGTTCAATAGAACTTATTCAGAGTGTATGTGGCAGATTTATGACTTCATAGAACAATCAAAGATATTTAAAGCTTTGATTCCGAATAGAGATCCATTTAAGAACGAATCAGAATCTATTTTCAATTGGATCAAAGATACATCTTCTACATTTGCAAGATATTATTTACAACTATAATTTGAAAAATTTAATCTTGCTTTATAAATAAATTTATATTGATAAAAAGAATCAAAACATCAATTTCTGATGTTATTAAGTATTCAAATAGAAAAGCAAAAATGGTGCACATTTGATCAAACGTATATATATTGAAGTTTTCCGATTTAGAAAAACACACACACACACACACAAATCGATTTGGTATATTTAAAGACAGAGAGAGAGAGAGAAAAATTGAAAACTTGGCTCAAATAATTTAAAGAAACCATTAGTAAGAAATTATTATTTCTGGGTTTGCATATAATGGAAAATCAAATATAAGGGAGGTGGAAAAATTAAAAATCTACACAAACAAACAGTACTACTAAAAGAATATTTTATTCTCAACACTTAAGAAAAAAGTTTCAGTTAAAGGAAAAAGGGGGGGGGGGGAAACGTTTTTTACAGAATATTTAAAACTCGTATTCTCCTAAAAAATTCACATTTCACTTTTGCGCATTTCGATTGCTGAAAAGATCCAAACTATAGAGGTTACAACAGAATGTTGCATCAGTATTTAGTATCGAAAAAATACTATACATAAAATTTCTTTAATTTTAAAAGTACTGGAAAATCGGATTCTTTTAATCCAAAAAAAAAATGATATGGAACTATGCAAATTTGCTTGTTATACAAAATAACGCTCACAGTTGTGAGAAAAGAACTTTAAAGAAACTAATATTTACAAAAAAAAAAAAAAAAAAAAAGAGTGAGTGAGTGAGAGAGAGAGAGTTCTGAAAGAATTTTCTTAAATTATCGTTTGCGTTTTTTCAAGAAATTGTTAAGTTGAATTTAAATTAAATCGTGTACGCGACAGACCAATACTAAGGGCGGAATTAATAAATAAGCAAAGTACTTTGGAAATGCTTGAGGAATCCAAATTTTTTGTGGTATTTCAGAGATATTTTTAGATTGAGTCGTACGTTCGAGCTTGTTCAAATAAAATAAAATATCATTTAAATTCTGTAACGTTATTCTAACAAAATTTCTAAATAATTATCTTTTGTAAATTTTATATTATTTTGTTTTAAAATTCTTGCACAGGTATATTGTTTTATAATTTAGAAACTGTCTGAACCGATAATTAAGTGACAATTGGATAGTGTTGGCCTTTATTTTAGCTATCTTTTTTTAAATTAACGGCACATATTTACTTAAAAAAAATTTAAGTTAAAATAATTAAATTACGAGGTAACTTTCTTATCAATGACCCTCAATTAAATGTTTGTTCTTTTACTTTGTCAAAACTTACTACTTAAAACTGCGTATATAAAATCAAATTTACAATCAATACAAAAATAATTAGTTTTGGAAGTTGGATAAGGGGCACCAAGACTAGCATTGCCAAAGGAGCCCTAGAGGGCTTAGGCCGACCCTGCCAAAATTGTTAAAGTATGGAAATTTATAAAAGCGGAAAGGAAAAAGACTACATGTGATAATTTTTCAAAATAAATTATTAACAAAAGAATTATTATGAAAATAATAGTTACTGTTTAATTTCGAATTTGAAAACCCTCCACGCATTGGCACATGTGTCAGGATGTATTTATTTAGTCAAAATACAGGCGAGAGGAAAGATGAAAGGAAGATATGTTTATATTTAACGATAAAGTGGATTCGGATTATACACGAACTTAGGAGGTTTAAAAATTATGGATAACTCGCAATATCGTCAGAAAAAGAGTATAATCAAAATAAAATACTTTAAAGCAATTTTTTTTATTTATTATAAGATTCTTATATATTAAATTATAAAGAATGAAGAAAAGAATCGTGTTTTTAAAATTTGTTAGCGCACATTTTTACAAAATAAAAATAATTTTTTGAATCATTTTTTATGTTAGAAAACTTAATACGAATGTTAGTGCTAGAATAAAACAATGCGGTCGAAAACGACAAGATACTCACATACTGGTGGGGGGAAAAACAATGAATGAAAAAGTTTCTAAAAGAACGGAAATCAAGGTCAAATAATGACGAAGAATTTCAAAATATGCTCATCCTTCCGACTTTTTTAATATTCTCTTCTGTTGGATTCCCAGCCATTCTCTTTAATGAGAAGTCAGATATTGCAGCCTTTACAGCTTCTGTTGCTTTAAATCATTCAGTTCCTTTAGCAGATATACGTACTTCTGTACTTAATACGTAAGAAATATATCCTTGTCAAATAGCAGGGAAGATGGGATTTGTAAATTAATAATAAACTGCATCAATTTAAGCCCATTACAGCATTGTGGCCCATTCTTCCTAATCGAAGATACTCACAAACACTTGCTCTCTAGAGATTCAGTGCTAATGTGTACAATATGCAACGAAAATCAAACTATAGATCATATTTTAACAAAATGCCCTAATTTTAACTCTACACGTTTACATTATTTTAAAACAATCGTTTTAGACTTGAAAAACTAAGTGGGTAAAATATCCCACCCGAATTTGTTCCTTTTCCTTAGAAATATCGTTGTCTTATCCCTAATGTAGGTTTTTTTTTTGAGGGGGGGGGGATTCTGATTGTCTTTTACGCTTTGTAACGGTATGTTTTTCCCATTTGATTTTTTTTTTTTTTTTTAACAAAGCCGCAAACTTATTTAAAAGTTTCGACTAATAGTAATTGATATTACTTATTGAAGTCTTTTTACGTTGTTTCATATTTTAATTTTGTGTTTGGAGCAGCAAAGCATCCACTGGCTTTTGTGCCATAAAACGCCCAATTCCAATCCTTTCAGGATAGATTCAAAGACTTTCAGGATACTAAAACGTATAGTAAATATAAGGATAATTTAAAATGGGAATTTAAAGCAGAGATTTTAAGTAAATATCTCATTTATATTATTTCAAAATATGCAAAGAGCATCTACATATATATATACACACATTTTTGATACAGAATAAAAATTCAAACATCAAAAAGTATGAAACTTAAAAATGAAATGCTTACGGCAATATTAATCTCTTCCAGGGTAGATCTGAATGACTGGATGAGAGCTGTGGGAACATCAGATATGAAACCTACTGTATCAATATACAGAACTTTTTGCTTGGATGGCAGAAAACCAGGATGCAAAGTTACGTCCAGCGTTGCAAATAACTTGTCTTCAGGCTGTAAACGACTGTCATTTGTCAAAGATTTTATCAAAGTAGTTTTACCTAAGATTAACAAATAAGCTTGTACTGGTGCATGGATACAAACAAGATGCAGGCAATATATTAAATGCATATGCCTTATTCAATTGCATTAAATATCAGAATGTCATTGTTAATGGTATCATGCAATGATAATTAATACATTAACGGAGTGTACCTGCTACAATTTTGGTGGATGGATGTGAAAAGCATTTTCATTTCTTTATCTTTACTAATAATAAATATGAATGTGCATGTGTGTTGGTGATCTACTGGTCAAATCATTTGACATTTAAATACCAAATTTGGCACATAAATGTAATAATATTTCTTAATCTAATTTAAATCATAATTCATTCTCTAATTTTTATCTTAAATTTTATCTAACAAATCATAGGAAAAGATGCATCATCTGAGATCCCCTGGTATAGCAATGAATCCGTTATGATGCAATTTTTGCAACACCTTACCAACAAGACTAAAGAAGTTCAGGAAGGCGATCAAAGCAAAAAGTCCGGTTAAACTTTATTTAAACTTCAATTTTGTGGAAGGACATCGTTGAACTACTAAAAGAAAATGATTAAATGCAAAAAAAAAAAAAAAAAAAAAAAAAAAAGGAACGTTTGCAGAAGGTCAAGGGGGAAATGTGATAACAGAGTCCCTACCTCAAGCCTATGATTTGTCCCAATGTTCGGTGAATTCAAAAAGTACTTCTTGTGTACAGTCGACCTTCCCACCATCACTGAACGAAGCAGTATCGACAAGACTCAAAAATACTGCTTCTTCTTGTGTACAGCCGACACTCTGTCATTGGAAAATGGTTCAAAATGGACTGAGAAGTTAAAAGATGTGAGTACAATTAGTTGAAACAACAATCAAAGAATTTCTACTGGTAAGGCATTCTGTGATCAATATTACAGTGGGATAAATGATATTATTTCTGAATTTCATAAAATAATTTGCCATGAAATATTTTTTGTCTCATTAATTACTTATTATATCTAATACTACTTATTCAGAATATAGCAGGTTTACTACATTGAAGACTGTTAAGTAATACAAAAGGAGTAATGTTAAGTAATACAAAAGGAGTAATTCAACATAATTTGTATCTAATTCTATTCATAAAGCGCAGTACCTAATACTACTAATTTAGAATGCTGAAAATTGCTAAATTTACGACTATTAAGTAATACGAAAGGGTAACTCACCACAATTTGTATAGCCCACAACAGCTATAATCGGAAGAGAGTTTCGAGTTTCACTTCGTCTCAGAAATTCTCGCTGGGCCTTTATTTTTTCGAGCTGTTTCTTAATTTTCACTTCCCTGTCCTTCAACAGAGGAGATAAATAAATATTTTAACTAATATGTTTCGAAAAAGGAAACAGAAAAAGGAACAAAAAACATGAAACATAACAAATCAAGATTCATTTTCATACGTTATAATAACATAACTACATTACAGTTACAACTGTCTTGATTTGGCATAATGATCTGCAACCAGCGACAGAAGTAAACTGGATTATTAAACAAACAATTACCTAAGCAATCCCGTACCTTTAGGGGCATCAAGCCCTGGAGATTTTTTTTTGCATTATTTCGAAAATTGTTTGATTTTGTCCTTTTATTTCATTATAAAGATCGAATGGTTGAATATATTCTATTTTCAAATTCTTTGTTAAATGATTTTATAATTCTAAAAAAATGTGGACTTTATCATTTTAATAAGTGCTTGATCCTATTATGAAATATCATTTAGTTTCTGGTAAGAAATTTTTTTAATAGTAAAAAAAAAATTATTACTTTTAAATTTTATTTGTGTATTTTATTTTATACATGATATACTGAAACTAATTTTTTATAAGAAAATGTTAACTGTTAAGTGTTTGTAATTTCAGTTTGTCACCACTTTCTACTTAAAACTATTTATATAAGCGGAAGTGGTCTCCCCAAAACTTTCTCGCATTTCATAAACATGCCATCCCTGGGAACGCGTTGCATGGCAGTGGCATAAAATAGTGACGAAATATTAAATTTTGGTATGAATTTAGCCTTTTCACTGAATCTATCATGTCAGCCTCGGTGAGTTTATTTTAGGATTAATCCTTGACATGTGGTTAATAATATCCAAAACCAATTCTGTGTTTTATACTGTTATTATGAAACCAAAATTTGATACAAGTCTGCTTTTGTAGTCACAATATCGAGAACTAAATTTGATACATTTAAGTTACTGCGTTTCTGAGTCATCGCGTTTACAGGTTTCCGAACGTATAGACCGACAGACGTCAATTTCTTGTTGGATTGGATTTGACAGGTGTCTACACGATACATTTTAAATCTGTGTTCCGAATTTTATTTATGTAGCTCTTTTCGTTTTGTAGTTGTGATGTTAGATTGTATTAGCTTGTAATTATATCAGTAATGAAAGTATTGTTACAACCCTGCAATTCGGCTTCCCAGCATAGTTTGTTCCATCATCAGAAAGACTGTTTTAAAGTCATCGGTATTGGACGGAGTCCGGGTGTCGCGTCGGAAGTCCCTGAGCTTGACGACAAACTTGGCGACTTTGGCCCAAAATAGAATATACCCGAAACATCTAGAATTTCCCCGATCCGTCCAGTAGGAAACGAGATACACCTCGAACGTTCCTGATTGGTTGAGAGGCTTCTAGCCCCTCCTCCTGAGACCTATAAAAGGAGCTGCATCTGCCAGACAGAGTAGTCAGAGTAGTAGTAGTCGGAATCGACGGAGCGGTTAGTCGGAAGCGACAGAGAAGAGGAGTCGGAATCGACGGTGAAGAACTGGTCTTCCAGGGATTAGCAGAGCAGCGACGGAGTCAAACTAGTGCTGAACTAAGCTGTACGCTATTGTCTGCAGTAGATTCTTGTTGTATGCTGCACGTCTCGGCTGAAGATAATCGTCTTCTATGCTGTATATAGTTGTCGTTTTTGTGCTGTCCTGTGTGTCTTCGTGTAAATAAACGTCGTTGTTTCTTTTTCTACTGCCGCCTGCTGATTAAGCGTTCTCCATACCATATAACTAACACTATCCAAACGAACCCGGAAATTTCGCAACATCTGGTGTCAGGAGTGGGGTAGTGGTCAACAGTGTATGGTGAAAACGAGATCTCAGGCTACGATGGCTGATAGCGGTAATGGTGAGTTACTGGCTCTGTTGGCTGAGATGAAGAAATCTATGGAAGCTGGACAAGAGAAACTTTTGCAAGAAATGAAAGCCGGACAAGAGAAACTTTTGCAAGAAATGGAAGCCTTCAAGGAAGAAATGAAAACCGGATATGAAAACATGAAGAGTGAATTGAAGAAAGGCCTTTCGTCGTGGAAAGAAATTTTAGAAGATAAAGTTAACAAAACTGAAGACATCCAAGTTATCACAGAAGAAATGGAAGGAAGCAGCGAGAGCCAAGTGGAAGAAAAGACTGAAGATCAAATGGAGACCGGTGTCACCGAAAAGAAGCTTAGCCATCCGGAGGATGAACCGAAGTTTAATAAGGAGAGGAACGAACAGGGAGAATGTCAAATAATTGCGGAACTGAAATAGTCTTCTCCGAATGAGTACCCTGAAGTGGAACCGGAAGTGCAGGCGCTTGGGGATGGAGAAGATGGACTTCCTTCGGACGGGTCTGTTGGTGGCGACCCGTGCTCGATGCCTATAGATGCAAGAGTTGATGCGACCCTGTTTGGATTGGATTCGTCCCAAAGATTAAATGGACTACCTCTCTGCAAGCCTCTTGGTATATCTTTGCATAGTGACACGGAAGAAGACTACATGGCTGGAATCGCTGATCCCTGTAGTCACGGTCTCAATTTCCTTCAAGAATTCATCTTTGCTGTGGATCTCCGTAGAAGCTTGATGCAAATAGGAGCCGAGGAATCTCTTGTGCATCCGGACATGTTACGTCGTCGCAGAAAGTCCCTTCCAGCAAAAAAAAAACGGATGCGCTCTTCAGAAGATCCAGTGTGAAGAGCGTCGGACAATTCTCGCGTGTCGAAAATAGACCGGGAAGAGGTGGACGTATTTCCGTGAAAGCTTTGTCGACGAATGTAAATACCTGGCTTTTGAGTGGACTTCAGAAGGCACCGTTGAATCATCCTCATATACGACTGGTTCGATGGAAGAAGTTTAAAGTGACCAACCGACCAGCCTGGCGAGAATTCACTCCGGAGGACGCTACTACGATCCAGTGTTTCACCCAATGGGCACATTGCATTTCAAGAAGAGAAATCAAGTGTAGGTGTACAATCCGAAACGACGAAGATGTCCGAATCAAAACCATTGAGAAGGTTCGGATGGATCTTTAGTCGCCGCCAGTTTAGTAAACGATGTCATCTTCGAAAGACCGGAAGTCGCCTAAAGCATCGTCATCACATCATTCGGAAGCCTACGCCAGCTGTTGGATTGAAGTAGGACTGCCGGGACGTCAGTCTTTGAAGTGGGGAGCAATGTTACAAACCTGCAATTCGGCTTCCCAGCATAGTTTGTTCCATCATCAGAAAGACTGTTTTAAAGTCATCGGTATTGGATAGAGTCCGGGTGTCGCGTCGGAAGTCCCAGAGCTTGGCGACCATTTGGCGACTTTGGTGCAAAAATAGATTATACCCGAAACATCGAGAATTTTCCTGATCCGTCTAGTAGGAACCGAGATACGCCTCGAATGTTCCTGATTGGTTGAGAGGCTTCTAGCCCCTCCTCCTGAGACCTATAAAAGGGGCTGCAGCTGCCAGACAGAGTAGTCAGTAGTCAGAGTAGTAGTAGTCGGAATCGACGGAGCGGTGTAGTCGGAAGCGACAAAGAAGGAGTCGGAATCGGCGGTGAAGAACTGGTCTTCCAGGGATTAGTAGAGCAGCGACGGAGTCAAGCTAGTGCTGAAGTAAGCTGTGCGCTACAGTCTGCAGTAGATTCTTGTTGTATGCTGCACGTCTCGGCTGAAGATAATCGTCTTCTTTGCGGTATATACAGTGCGCGAAAAAAGTATAAGGACAACATGTAATTGCATGAAAATATGGTTTATTTCCATTTCACCTAACTGAACTTTTTATATTTCTTACTTCTGCTGCATAATTTTGTGATAACACTTATACCACATAAAAAACATAATTTAGCTTCAAAATATTGATTTTACAAAATTTAACATTAAAGGAAATACGGAAAAAATTATAAGGACATGTTGTAAAATACTTAAAAAATATTTCAATAATCAAGAAAACTACCTTTTTTTTCAATCACTTGAATGAGCCGAGAGGTCATAGATCCTGAAAGATCTTTTAAAATGTCCACAGATATTTTTTCGCAAGCGTCTTTGATAGCGACGACAAGATCTTGTGTACATTGATACTGTGTGCCGATTTTATAAACTTCTCGGGCTAGAAGTCCCCATAAGTTTTCGATTGGATTAAGATCGGGACTTCTCGCAGGCCAATCAAGTAAATTTACAGAATTAGCTTCAAACCAGAGTTTTGTACTCGTAGAAACGTGTATCGAAGCATTATCCTGCTGAAAAATATAGTCCCCTGAAGTAATTAGTGGTGCTTCAGGTAACAAACTTTCTCCTAACATATCAGCATACCTGTCCGAATTCATTTTACGGTTGATAAATACAATTGGAGTGGTTCCATTTGCCGCAAAAGCGCCCCATACCATAACCGAGCCATCACCATATTGACGCCTGGAAAACACTTCCTTGGACTTTCGCAGATCATACCAAAAATAACGAAAACCATCAGGTCCATCAAGATTGAACTTTTTTTCGTCCGAAAAAATTACATCAGCCCACTTTTGACCAAGAGAAATATATTTTTTGGCAAAGTAAACTCTTCTTTTCTTATGATGATTTGTAAGAGGGGGGCGTGACACTAATTTCCCATAAGAAACTTGAGGATGTTTACTCAAAACA
>JAPMOR010013083.1:771126-807021 GCA_026543865.1 Argiope aurantia
AAATTCTTTTCGCAAATGAATCTTTTAACTCGGAATTGTCATTTTATGCTTTCAAATATGCAAATTTTTAAATAATTACTGGAGAAAAAGCAATGTCCTTATACTTTTTTCCGTTTTCATTTAGGTTTAAAAATCAAAATTTAAATTTTAGCAGATTTAAAATTGAAAATTTTAATTACTTTACGCATAAAATATTTTAGTTTTACTTCTATTTTTTCTACAAAAATTTGCATTCGATTCTGTAAACAAGGCTTCTAGATTTGGCGATTTTTCGCGTGTCCTTATAATTTTTTCGGACACTGTAGTTGTCGTTTTTGTGCTGTCCTGTGTCTTCGTGTAAATAAACGTCGTTGTTTCTTTTTCTACTGCCGCCTGCTGATTAAGCGTTCTCCACACCATATAACTTCCACTATCCAAACGAACCCGGAAATTTCGCAACAGTATATTAGTTTCGTTTTGTAGTTGTGGCATATATTTGATATTATTTGATATATATACTATAGTATATATTTACACTTGAGATATTAAATTGGTGTATGAAATTTTATCCGTCGAACTCTCTTCGTTTTGTAAGTAACTTGTAAACATAGCCGGATAGACATACTTTTAAGGAATGGATTACGCTCAAAATTTGATAAAAATCTACCAATTTGATGTTAAGATAATATACCAAATTTAATCAGACTAGCTCAAAGCGTTCTTGAGTTATCTTTGTCACAGACAGACATAATTTCAGAATTGTGTTTTACAGACTCAGGAGGTTTAAAAAGTGGAGATTCGCAAAAATCTAAAGTTCGAATTTTGACCATAACATTTTTTTTTATAAACTTCGTACACAGAAAAGTTTAAAAAAAATTCTTTTGATTTTATTAAATTAAACAATATTTAGAAAACAAAAACGAACGAAAATGCTTGACCAAAAAAATCCGAGATTTTTCAACACTTAAGAAAACAAAAATGAGATTCACATCTTAATTGTGACATAAAAGCATCCAGAATCCTCCCACCCCCTTGAAGAAATTTGACTGCAAATTGTTCTATCATTCCAATATAGTAGGATGCTCACCTATTATTAGAAGTGAAATGGCGAAACACCTGAAATCCATTTCCTTGTTGATGCTTCCCCTGCAAATACCGCCTTCCCTCTCTTTCTATTTCTCTCTGTTGTTTATCGAAGCTTCCAACAGAATCGTCTGCGAGATTCTCATTCAGAACAGCTGCATCATAACTGAACGAATAATCAAATTCGAAGGCTGAAACATTATGTATGGGGTACTTTGAAATTTTGCGTACAAACTAGGAAATAATCGACCCTCCTCCTATAATTAATGATAACTCAACTAGACAATATTTAAAAAACTCAGCTGGAGTGGACTCCTCGAAACTTTCTCGCATACTCTCTAATAAACGTACTTTTGTATTATTAATCGCATGTTCTTGGGGAACATAGAGTACGAAAGAGACTATTAATGTGCGATTTCCAGCAATTTTTACTTTCTCTATACGAAGTATAAAGAAAGTATATTAATCAGCAAAAAATTCGAACTCGGGATTATAACGAATCTCCACGTTTTAGAGCTTAATGAGTACGAAAAACGAATTTTTGGAAAATGTCTGTGTGTATGTCTGTGACAAAAATAACTTAGAAAAAGCTTTGAGCAAGAGGGATGGAATTTGGCATAGAGTCTTTATAACAAATTTGCAGATTTCTATCAAATTTTGAACAAAATCTGCTGATAGAAAGCCTGGCTGTTCGAATGTCAGTTCGAACTACAAAACGAAGAGGGCTAGATAGATAAAATTTTGTACACAGATTTCACATCTTTACTATAGACACCTACCAAACTTTGAGCGAAATCCAACAAGTGGTTGATCATCTTTCGGTTTGTACTTTTACAAACAAGTAAACGAGACAGCTCAAAAACAAAATGACTTAAATATATCAAATTTGGTACGAGATTTTGTGATTTTATGTGTAGTTTTATATCAAATTTTTGCTTCGATCGTTGAGAAGAGAGCGTTGGAAACCCGAATTCGATTTTTGGATATTTTTGATCTCATGCCAGGGATTAATCGCAAAAATTCTTTTCGATAGATTCAGTAAAAATGCTAAATTCACGCCAGCGGTTAATATTTCTTAACTAGTGTGTGTCATGCAAGGCATTCAATGGGATAGTATCTTTATTAAAAAGTATGCGAAAAAAATTTCTTTGGAGGGGGAGGGGGGTAATTACCGGAATGCAATTATAGCACAACTACCAGGAAACCTAATTTGCATTTTACAAGCGTTTTATCCAACTGATTTGAACCAAAATTTGACACGAAGTTAGAATTGCAGTCACAAAAACACTTATTAAATTTTATATATTTAAGTTATTGCATTTTGAGCAATCGCTTGTGAAAGTACAGACTAACAGACGGTCAGCTCCTGAGGGATTTGGACCCAAACCTGATACATAATCTGTATACTATATGTTAAATCTGTGTACCAAATTTTATCCATTAAGCTCTCTACTTTTTTTTTTTGTATTATTGCGTTAATTTGTATTCGAACAGTCGGACAGACAGATTCTTCTGAATGGATTTTTCCCAAAATGTGATAGAGAGTCATCAAACATAAATCGAAAAGCGTGTCTCTCGGAATCAAGGAATTCAGAAAAGTGTAAATTTCGAGTTCATATTTTTCTTCGATTACATCACCCATTTGTATACTTCGTACGCGACAAAGTCAAAAGATACTCGGTTCATGTGAATATAGCGCATTTAAAAGAATCAAAACAATTAATTAAATTAAATTAATTAATTTTGAGCAAAAATTATAGATATTCTACAATTCTATGGGTAGAAAATAAAAACGTTGTAGAATTTCACCTCCCGATTTCCACTTTTTCTAGAAAAATTTGTAAAATTTTCTTCGGCGGTCCGCTGAATTACATCAAGTTTCTTCATTTTTTTTAGGGCTACAGACGGAGGCACCACCTCATTCATTGAATTGTTAGTTGCTTTCTAAATATTATTAAAGTTTGAACATCGGAAACTTAAATATAGTAGTCAAGCGCCACTACCTTCAATAGAGGAACTTTCGATCTACGTTTCGATATTTTACTCATAAGTACTTTCTAGTATCGTCGAAAGTCAGTTTTTGGTGGATCACGCCAAGATCTTGATTATGAAACCTTCCAAAATTTGTAAAAATATGATATAAGTTTAGAATTTTCATCACGCTAAAATTAGAAGTAATTTTTATAAAATTATATTTAATAACAAATGAATTCTTTTGTCTATAAAATCTTTTTTGGAAAGAAAGAACGTGGGTTGATCTTCGGAAAAATTTAAGGCACCGACGATAAAGTGGATATAAACCTGGCTTCTGGAAATGAATTTTTTCAATGTTTCGCCCCCAATTAAACCAAATTTATTTATGTTTTTCGGACACTAATAACAGCTTACTTTTGTTGTTCCAGTTCTAAGCTGTTAATAGGAAAATCCAGGCCGGTGGTTTGAAGTACATAGCGCCTAGGGATTGATGAGATTATTTCGCCTCAGTGTCCATCAATGCTTTAGCAAAGGCTGGTATCCGGTTTACCGTATTGTTTGCTTGCTCCTCCATAATATTTCACTTGAAAAAGTGACATACGCGAGAGTAAGCACTCGAAAGAATAGTATAGTAGTGTATGTAAGGCATTATTTTATTTTATTTTTTATTTATTTTGAACCTTGATAAGAATTGGCTTCAAAAGTGATATAATGCACAAAGATTTTACATTTATGGTCCACCCTGGCGCCCAGAGTATTTATAACCCTTTTGTACGCCCTAAGGTTACGCTTTTGAATCACTATGGAATACAAATCTATATTCAAATGATAACAATCTGGTGGTACAACATATGAATATAAATTCAAAAATGCTTCCCGTCTCAGGATTTTATAAATATTTTCCCTTTAAAAATTTTCTAACCACAACTTTAAAAAAGGTTTTTGTGTTTTTAATTTCGTTGAAAGAAAAAGAAAATCCTGCTATACAAAATCGATCCGATGAGTGTTCGATGAGCAATCTAAAAAGCTTGATAATGGATAACCACGCTTTATTCCACCAGAAAACTCGAACCGCCTGTAGAAAAACATAACAGAAAATAGCACTTGCAGACATCAAAAATATACTTGCAACTGGAAAGTCTCTAATTAAATAACAGCACAGCACGAAAGCGCCCGGTGTAAAACAACCGAAAACTCTGCAATCAACTTTAAAAAAAGGATAATTCGCCCAAATTAAAGGCATTATCTCTCTCTAACGTTTTTATAGTCTCAGGTGCTGTGTATTAGATTCTTTAGAAGGATACTGAATCTTGGCTAGTAATAAAGATATCGTCATAATTCTTGTATTTCTGAGAACTTTCATCTCTATCACCAAGACAGGAAATCATTGACCAAACACTCATTCAGCATTCATTCAACAAAATTATCTTCCTCAGTATAAGGAAACAATCTTACAGATTCGTAACTATATAACTCAGAATTGCTTTAAAGTTTAGAATAAAATAATAGTGGAAATACGAAGTAATATTACTTACATTCAAAATTCGTCTACGAACTTCCATAAATGTTTCACCATCTCCTCCAACACGCTCGATATCAGGAAATAGGCTCGAATCAAAAGTGTGAGCAAAACTGCTAAGTTTCACTCTAAAAAAATTAATATTAAACATAAAAAAAAAGACAACAGATAACAAAAATGAGAAATTGCTAATACTTAACTATTTGTACAAATTACCTTAAGTAAGGAATTTCTGCCAAAGCAAGTTGTAATTTTGCTTCATTTGTATGGGCATGATTGTGAAATATCTGCAGTATGATTTGATACCTAAAAAACATTAAAATTGATAAAATGGATCATCAATCAAAATTTAAGTAAAATTTTTGCATCAAATAAAAACAATTTACCACATGAGCAATTAATCTTCACAGCTAATGCTGAAGGAGAAAAAGCTGATTTCAAAAGTAATCTTTAAAATTCTACTTCCTAGAAACTACTTTGCAAGACATTTTTTTTCTATTCATAGATGGAGTGAACAATACCTATATTCATTTTTTAAAATAACCATCGAAATATGCCAATTATAAAATTTCCTACATGCAAAAGAACATAATGATTGAAGAATAGAACAATATTAATATACATTAAAAAGATAGGTATTCATGCATTATACTGACCCCCCAAGATTCAATTGTTAAGTAACAGAAATATGTCATCAAGACGATTACGTTATGTAAAACAGAGCTTGGCAACCTTGGTATAATCTTACGGTTGCCAAGTAAGCCTGGAAACCGTTATAATATTGTTACAAAACTGTAATGTTGTTTCCAAGCACGGTTAGTTCTATCACTGGAAATACCGTTTTACGACCAAGTCTGTTAGATGCTGATCGGGTGCCGAGTCAGTGATCTCAGAGGTTGGCAACAAAATACACTCATGTCCATAAATTAAGGATAATTCAGAGACACGCGGAAATCGAACTCTAAAATACATATATCATCCGTAAAATGACTACACACATCTTCACAAATCATATGCAAATTGCAGGAAGCCACCAGATGACACCGATAGTACGTCACAATGACGAGAGTGATGTATAAGGAATACAGACAGAGAAGCAAAATTGTTCGCAAGCGCTTTATAAGCCTTTCAGTGCAATAACCGCATAGTTATTACACAAAAGACGCATTTGGATGGGGTTTTTTTTTTACGTGGTAGAGTTATCAGCCGTCTGGAATGTGGGCGTACCCAACTGGAAGTATCCGAGAAACTTGAAATCGTCCAGAGTGTCGTCTCCAGGCTTTGGCAACGATTCCAAGATAATGGTAATGTGAGTAGACGTTACAGCACAGGTCACCCCAGAGTTATAACGCTAAATGAGGACCAGTATTTGGCAGTTACTACCAAAAGAAACAGACGGAGCACAGCATCAGATCTGTCTCGTCAGCTCTGTTTAGCCACTGGTAAGACAGTTTCAATGCAGACCGTGTACAGACGCTTAGGACAGACTGATCTATATGCTCACGGGCCTGTTAGATGTGTTCCACACACTGCAACTCACTGTCGCCTGCGGTTAGCCTGGAGTAGAAAGCATGCATTGTGGAGACCGCAACAGTCGGCTTGTGTGATGTTTTCCGACGAGTTCAAGTTTAGCTTGCAGTCTGATTCTCGCCGGACATTCATATGGAGAGAAACCAAGTACCCCTCACCACCAAGAGAACATCATTGAACGACACCGTTAGGGTGGTGCAGGATTGCTCGTTTGGGGAGGAATTATTCTGAGTTCCAGAACTGGCTTGTATGTTCAAATTGGAACAATGACAGGCCAAATATATCGGGATATCATTCTGGAACAACATGTACGTTTTTTTCGTGGCGTCATTGGCACAGAATTCGTGTTTATGGATGACAATGCCCGTCCTCACCATACAAACATCGTAAACGAATGCCTTTGATCAGAGGGCTTCACCCATATGGACAAGGGTCAGCATTCTCATCGGACTTGAATCCAGTACAGCATGTGTGGGACATGCTTGGTCGACGAGTTGCAGCTCGTCAACCACCTCCTACATGTCTACCGGAACTTCGAAGAGCATTGCTTGATTAGTGGTGTAATATTCCCCAAGATGAGATTGATAATTTGATACTCAGCATGCCTAGGCGTTGTACGGACTATATTGTATCGTCTGGGAGACATACTATGCATTAACCACCACCCCAACCATATAATATTGGTTTTTGTAAATTGTTTTTTTTTTGTTTTTTTTTGTAATTTGTTAAAGAGCAAAAAAGATGCTATATGTGTGATATCATTAATAAAAATCGAAATTTTTATTAATAATATCAAACATATAGCATATTTTTTGCTCTTTACCTTTTGTTTAATAAATAGGCTTTACAAATTAGTCACATTTGTTTTACTTCTGACTCATTCTTTTCCTGACGTTGCATTATCCTTAATTCATGGACACAAGTGTAGATAATATTGGAAACTTCGAGAATTTTAGCGATTCAGCCAATAGGAATCGATGTATGCCTGATTGTTTCGAAACCTTCTCCGCAACAACTTTCATGATCTACAAAAAGGTGGCAGTCTCAAGCCTCAGTCAGTCGTAGTCGTGTATTAATCTTGTAAAGAGTTTACGGCGAATAGTTGGATCAGCCCAGCGAAGAGCAAGCGTTGTGTGGAGCTCAAACGATTGCTAAATTGAGCTATGTGCCGAATCCTAGTGTTTATTGTAGAAGCAGCATCGAGTCGTGTGTGGTGTAGCCAGTCATGTAGTAGTGAGTTGGCAGTTGTATACAGCTAAAGCGAGAAGACAGTGAAAATTTACAGGTGTTAGGAGTGATCTATAAAAGTGTGCTGCTATGTGTTGCCTGTGCTCGTCTCAGCTGTATATTTGTCGTCTTTGTATTAGCATCTTCGTGTTTAATAAAATACGTTGTTCGTTACTGAAGGACTGTTTCTTCATCGACTAACAAATCGGAAAAGAATCCCGGAATTTCCATTACAATATATTATGAATTATTATTTCATTCAATATTTAATAACTATATTGGGAAATACTACAAAAATAATTTTTAAAAACCTACTTTTATTTATGTATTAACAAGGTTGCTACACAAATCTGGATTAAAAAATGCCCTATATTTTCTCTATATTTTTCCAGTAATGAAAGAGGAAATGTGAGAATAGCATTCATGTGCTAGTTATAATGGAATAGCAATACTTCATAATTTTAAGTAGTGGAAAAAGCAAGGGAAAGGGACAAAAATTTAAGATTAAATAATAGTATATTAAAAGGTTGCTTATATATACATACAGAAGAAAAAAAAATTATCTTTACCTATTGCCTAGAATTTAATAAGACAAAATTTTCATATTGAAGGGGTAAGGTATTGATCACCTTTCATGCTGTTTGACTGTAATTCACACAAAATAATATTTTTGCTATCATGATGCATATCATTTAAAGATTGCTTAATAAAAGCATTAAAAAGCAAGATTACTTTCGACTTATTCATTTTCGCCATTTCATATATTTGGGCATCAATTTCAGCACTTCTGCAGATTTTTCAGTCACTAGTTTAATTTTTTTTCTTTTACAACATTTTAATTTAGATTGCTGATTTATATTTGTTGAACTCCTTTCCTTTTTCTTTTCTCTGAACTTTTTTTTTGTTTTTCAAAAGCTTTATAATACCTCGCACGTGTTAATTTAGCATACTGAAACAAATCTTTTGAAATTGGAACATTTAAAATGCCTCAATAAAAGCCTAAAACATAATCCGCAGTTCTCAAAACAATTAACAAATCTCCTTTCATATTTTCAAAAAGCATATCCTTGTTGATACTAAATCCACTTCCACATAGCCGCATTCCATGTGACAAAACAAGAATGATTTTTACAGCGTCCCAAAAACCAGGAAATTTTTTTGACTTCAAAATATTAGAATAGAAATAATTTAAATGAATTTTTTCATCAAACAAATCAAACTGTTCATTGTATTCACATTTTAGCTTCCTCAGTAAAAGTTCAAATTGGATATTTGCACGTTCTGATCATGCCCGAAAAATATGTGCTTTGGAATACAGAATTAAATGCAAATCAATAATTTAAAATAATAATGGAATGTTCTTCACAGTGAGTTCTTCAGTTCTTAAAACAGGATGCAGCTTTTAAAAAAGCAAACTTTTTGATCGTGTGTTCCAATAATTTTTATAGTATTCTTCGCAAATATAAAACATTCTGCGAAAAATCCTTTTTTTCAATTTCAATAGCTTCACTAGTAATTAAGTAACTTGAAGTCGCTATTCCAATATCAGTATTTTTTTCTCAATTTTAGATTTTTAGGATCATCAAGCTCTATCAAAAATAAGCGGTCTAATATTTTTGCTTCTTCGATTATGCTTCTTCTGACAATATTTTTTCCTTAACTGCTTAACAAGAATGAAAAGGTTTTCACATAAAAAAAAAGGGACCACTGGTTCAAAGATCTGAATTTTTTCAAGAAATGGTTGAAGAATATTAGCAATATAAGAGAAGAAGCTAACTGCAGCCATAATCAATTTATCTTGACAAGCATTTATATTATCACTCATGGAAGATCCAGCCAAAGTTTTAACAGAAAGTTAAGTATTTCTTTATGTTGCCAAAAAGTTTTAGAACAAGTTTGCAAATACTGACACAAAACTTCAATAGAAATTCAGAAGAACCTGTAACTTCAGAAAATTGTCATATCTAGCTAGTCTACTTTTAAATATCCTATACATTGCTCTTAGAGTAACATCTACTTTCCATCCAGTAGATTTATGTCGACATTGAAACGTTCCATGGATTATGTATAGTCTACAAGTTCCTAGATTTAAAATTTTACAGTCATTTTTCATACAAAAGCTCTTCTTTCACATGCTTTAAAAATTTTTTATTTACATTTGGTCCATCCATACTAATTTGTAAAAGGAACTATACATATAAACTTGGTATAACTTCTTTAAAATTCTCAAACAGTTTGTGGTGAAACCTTATAAGTCAGTTAACAGCTACGCTGCACGTGCAATTACTTTTGTATCGTGGTTATGCTACTGGTTTGCAAACCACAAGGTCCAAGATTCTATCCTCGCTCAATCCAATCCGCCACATTGGTGACCTCAGACGAGGAACTTTCAATCTTCGTACAGCTGTTGTGGCGTCATCTACCCACAGCAAACCAAAGTTGTCAGATTCACTTGACGCAGCAATTACTCATCCACACACGCTCGCCATCATACTTGGCGCTACTCAAATGGGTACAGGTGCATTAGAATCAAGAGCTAATACATCACCATTCAACAGCCATATCGTTCGTCTCACCTCCGACTCACAGGAGGGAGAGTCTGTGGAGAAGCTTATAAACCAGTTAACAGTCACGCTACCCGAGCAATTGCCTTTGTTTCGTGGTCATTTTACTGGACTGTAAACCACAAGGTCCAAGGTTCTATCCTCGCGCTTTACAATCCACCACAAGTTCTTGAGCGATGGTATACTTCAAAAATATTGTATTCCAATATCTTGTGAGACTTTGTTGGTTGATTCACACTAATACCGAAAAGCTCATTTGGAATTTTTGTGAAGTACTGTTCAAAGCTTCATCAAAACATACTGCAAATTTGTTATTGTTTAACGATGTCTTGAGAGATGATTGAAAAAAAAAATGGGGCAAATCTGTAATAAACAATGAAAGATTTAACATACATTTATTGGCTATTTCACTTATAATGGAATAGCCGAAATATTATGTGAGAATACATGTGGAAATATTTCTGATATATGATTGAATATATTAAAGGACGAATGACTCGCAGCAAGTTTTGATACCCATAAAAGTTCAAAAGACCAAACCAAGTCTATTTGTAAACAAGTCGAAATCAATCGCGGATGACGAGGCTTATCGAGTCGTAGGAGCCACATTCCATCTTCCTTGTCACTTATGATAATTGATGTTGTTTCACTTTTGAAGTTATGGCTACGATTTTTTATTCTTGCAATGTTTAGAGATGAGCAATTTTTTTAGATAAAAAAATAAAATAAAATCTTCTGGGTTTTATGAAAATTTACTTGTTTTTTTAGATTCTTTTTAATTTTTAGTACTTTCTCGGGTTACCCGGTATTGTAGTGACTCCGTTTAATAAGAAAAACATTATTTTATAACAATTATTACTTACGTTTTGATTTGTATTTTAAAACTTGTAGTAAAAAATATGGAATCGTGTAAAGAATTTTCAACAAATTTATAAATTTACTTTCAAGCAATGATAATTTTATGTAGTTATTTAAACCGATTAAACTACAAACTGATAATTATGTTCTGCTAATATTAAAAAAAAGAAAAAAAAAAGAAATTGTGACAAGAACACTAATGCAAAGTTTCATCACTCTTACCTATCAAAAAGAACATGGAAAATTAATTACAGAAGTTAAATAAAAGTAAAAGTAAGTAAACTGGGTTTGAAAGTTTGGTTGAGCATTTCAACAATTATTTTGTTGAAGTATACAGATATTTGTTTCAATGGTTAATGAATATTGAAAAACTGAGTGCATGCACATTAACTCAAAAGCAATAATTTAAGCTGTAATGTCGATGAAAAAAGTTTCTTATTTGTTTATTTTATAAGGCTGCTATAGAAAGAAATTTGTGTGCATATATATTTACTGCAGTTAGCTTGCACAAGAATATCAAATACTGTTCTATTTAAAATAAAGTTAAGATAAGCATAATTTTACTTCTCAGTCTTTCTTTAAAGGAAATTCTTATTTTGGCATAAGTTTAGAATATTTTCTTTATTTCTCTGTATTAATAGAGATTTTCATGTTTTCAACCATCAATATAAGTTTATCTAATCAAATATATTATTTAATATTTTAGTAAACTACTCAATATCAAATATATATGCTTATCAAATATCAAATAAAATTAGAGCATTTCAATAAAATGAAACACATATATAACTTCTATAATTTTAAATAATTAACATTCTGAAATTAAACAGAAAATCTATTAAAAAAATATACATATAAAATACCTATCAAAAACTTGAACTTTGAAATAATCTTGCAATTCTGCATTTTGGATTGCTTTCAATATATCAATTCCAATGAAAACAGCAGTGATGGAAGGATTGCTTTGTATTATCATTCTTAATTTCTCAAGATTTCCTTTACCAAAAATAAGCTTGGAATGGAAATCAGCGACAGGCATTACTAACTTAAAAAAAAAAAAAAAACGAGGATATATAATAACATACACACGAATGATGATGCAGAAGACAAAATAAAATTCAAAAGGTACCAAAATTACATACAATTTTAATAACTTCTGAGCTCTGTATTTAATTACATATTTAAAAAATTGAAGAAAATAATATTCATGCATCTAAATTACATTAAAATTCAAGGAAATATAAAAACAAAACAGAAGAAAATCTTAAAGGAATAAAAAGAATTAAGATATAAATAACAGGATGATTTAAAACTTCTAAAGCAATTTTAGAAATCGATAATTCTCAAATGGATAAATATAAAATAGTCAATTTTTATAGCAATGATATACACATGAAATGAATTTTGTCATGTAAACATGACTAGTTAATATTATATAGTATATATACCATAGATAACGGTTCAGATATATATGATACAAAGTATAAATTATTGATTAGTTTACAAATGCTCAATGTTTAGTCTTAAATCAGGGGCTAGATGCTACATAATTTTTTATCTTTTCACAAGAGTCAGTAAGCTTTCAACATTTCCTGTTCTATCAACTAATAAGAAATTGTACTTAATGCTTAAAACACATACACACACAAAAAAAAAACAACAACAACATAAGAGTATGTTTCTGAATAAAGAACAGGAAGCTGAAGATGTGAAATTTGTTATTTCACTTATATTATTCAATAATAGAAAATTTAAACTATCTGGTAGTTTATATTATAATCTAAGCTAATAGTATATTCTAAGTTTGTGACAAAAAAGAGAGATTTCATTTCCAACTTTCCTGTGCAAATAACATCATTCCATTTCCATTTACTTACAAATTACAGATATTTAAAATTACTTCAGACTTCTATATCACCTTATATATGGAAATGAATATTATACTAGATTATGAGAGCATAATATTACATTAGAACACTTTTTGATGATCTGGAATGCTAGATAATGATATGAACAGTGCAAAATTTTAACACTTACATGATATACAAAAAGACTGAATTAAATTAAAATTCCTTTGAAAAAAGAAATTTAAAAAATATGAAAGATCATTCTAATATCCAGGGGTGCTCTGGTACTAAATTAAATAATTTTCAGTGCATGAGTTTACAGTTAAGGATTCTCAAGATTTATCAAGCAAATATAGGAAAGGGAAAATTATAGACAAAATAATTTTATGAAATATAAACAAACAATAGTCTGAAAAATAAAATATAAACTTAAAGAAAAGAAGAAAAAAAATTCCTGGTAGCAAATTGGAAGGCAAAGATAGATTCCTTTACATCTGAGCTACTATCTGGCAATATAAATTGTTGATGTTAGAAACAATCAAAATTAGGGCATGAAAATCACTTTTCATCTCCTCAATTCTAGGATACTGCGATTATAGAAAAACTTTAAATACAAAAGTTGTTTATCTTAATGAGGAGCTAATTTGACTAATTAGATTTATTTTTCTACCTTCAATATTTCCTGTTCACAAGAAAACTTGCCAACGTCCTGCCATAGGGGTAGGTGTCTTCCCCGTAATCTGGGCGTTCTAATACGGGCATGGTTGTTCTTCACCCTGTGTTCTATCTGTGAGGTGTGTGAAAGAGCCCCCCCCCCCCTGTAAAAAGGGGTTGTGCAAGCGAGTGTGTGAGTCTCATCTTCATATGAGCTAGCAATCAGACTTCTGCCATCGGGTGCTCAGGTGTCTTTAACCTCAGAAGATACTACTCCCCCTTCTCACATCATATTAGAATTGAACAGACATGTACTTAAAGAGAACTTAAAGTACATGAGAGAAAGCATACTTAAAGAGGAAGTACTTTGCTCCATAGCTAGTACTTTGCTCCATGGTGTTCTCTATATTTAACTTACTCTCTTTAACTTGGTCTTCTGTTTTTTCACCTTTCTTCTTTTTCCTGACTTTCTTTTAATAAATTAAAATTTTAAGAAAAAAAATAGCAATCAGGCAAAAAATAATACATGCCACCTTAAAGTATGTTTGCACTAAATATTATAACTCTACATTTAAATGGTCTTCTCTGTAAAATGCCAACATAATACTCACACATTCTTCTTTATTATTAGAAAAGATTAACTAATATTTTGGTAAAGGTTGAAAATATGCCATAAACTCTAATAAATGAAGTATAACTTTACTAGAGAATGCTTTTTTGTGTACAGGTTTCTCTTTCAAGCGTAAGAAAATGAATATCTTGCCATTTAAACACTAATTCATCTTAACGAAGGGTTTTTATCTAGTTTGATGGAAATGAGTTTCAGAAATAGTTAAGCTCATAATAAAATTTTTAAAAAATGCTTCTTTGCTTCAGTTACAATTAGAAAATCTTGGATACATTTTTTAAGCTGCCCTATCAACATAACAGATTTACAGCATAGATTTCATGTTACAATATCATGTACCTATATAGTAGTCTAATAAACTTGATAGAAAGAAAAAAATTATCATCAATGTTACAACTATTATGTCATGATAATTTTTTAAATAAAATATTGTATGTAAGAATTAGAAAATAACAAATTCCTTTTAAAAAATGCTAAAAATACCATGGTTGAATATTTGTTATCAGAACCATTAAAAATTTAAAATAATAGTACCTACTAAACTGAAAATAAGAAGCATTGATTATTATTAGATTCACACTAATAATTAATTTTAGTCAATTATATTACTACATATATTTATTAAAAACTTCTAATTAATTGTTAAAAATAAATTTGAAAAAGATGCATTACTAAGAAAATTTATATTCCAACTACAAATTAAAATATGGATGCAAAATAAATATGATGAATTGTACTGAAAATTTTTCCTATTAAGTTTTGAATTGATCAAAAAATATTAGTTAAGCAAGAAATATAATCCTTTGTTTTATCATTTTAAAATTAAAACATCTGTTTAAAGAATAAAATAAGATTAAATGCCTTAATTTCAACTAATTAAAAATATTACTTTTTGAATAACAGTCCAGTCCTTTAAAGTCTTGATTAAAGAGGCAGCTTCTTCTAATTTTAATTCAGACTTCAATTTCTTCTCTGAATTATATCCATATTTTGCTCTGGGTTGGACAATTAAAACTTTGTGGCCTGTTCCTGGATGTTGATACAGAGATTTGGAAATACTTTTAAAATCAGATTCATCTAAAATATGGTCATTGTTCACATTGTTTTTAGATTTATCATAGAACTGTAAAATAATAGATCTCTGACTAATGCATCGATTAAATAATTTCAAAAGTTTATATTCTTGTTCAAATTTTAAATTGGAAAATCTGCCACAATAATTAGAAGACCTTTTGAATACAGTTGAATAAGTAGCGTAAAAATTAAAGAATATGTTTTTAATATGGGAATTAAAATCAGAAACTCGAAATCCTTTCCCAATGGAAAGTAGTAATGATAATTTACATATTTTTTCCCCGAGCATTTCTAAAATTTCATAGCAAACCAAATAGTTTGTGACAGGATCACAATACACTATACAACAATTAGCGGTTAAATTGTATTGCAGCGCATGCTATGATGAATGTAAATAAACAAACTGATGGAAAGTGTTACCACTCACAGAGAAATAAGTTATTTTAAAAATCATAACAAAAATATTAAATAAACTTTGATAATATATAAGAAAATAATGTTTGGGAGAGGACCTTATTTTACAAAGAATGCTTTAAAGATATTAACTTGCTATTAAAATTACAATTTATAATATAAAAAATAGAATATAATAAAAATTATTTTAACATTTATTTACCGTTTCTTAGATGATTTTCTGATTATTATACACAGAAATTGAAGTAAAAATTAATTTTTCGAATTATCAGAGGAAAAAAAAAAAAGGCAGGTGCTGAAAATGAATCACTTTTTATTGCTGATGCAGAAATCTGGCACTAGCTTCACAGATGTCTGCCAAGCTTTAGGAAAGGCGTTGGTCTTAGCGATATTTTAATTAAAGTTGCTTGTAATTTATTTCGAACAAAATATTTATTTAATTTCAGTGTGATACTGAAATTGCTGCAATGGCTTCTAGTTTTGATCCTTTTGATAAACATAGGTAAGTTGCTTACTAATAAAAATTATTTTGGGGTATTTAAGGAATGCGTGTAACCGGTTTCGCTGTCTCTTTTTTTTTAGAATGGGAAAAGGCCTTGACATAAGCCTAAATATTTGTTTATGGTTTAAGCTCTATATTACATCAAATTTGTTCGGAAGCAAAACAGGATAAAATGAAAAAGATTTTCAATTTTTCTTGATTAGTTTCGTTTATCAGCTTTAGAATTTTTTCCTTCTACATCCATAACAAGCTGATTGGTACATATACGGTTACGTACGTTTTTGTTTTGATTTTATGCATTTCCTAACTGTATTGAATTTTCCTGTTAAGTGCTATTTGTGGTAAGTTCAATTGTGGATTTGTTTTGTTAATTTATCAATCATTAAAATTTTATTTAAACCTTGACCATCATTTATTTTAAGCCGAAAATCATAATGATTAAGTGTAAAAGATGAATTCCAATTGTGAAATATTTTCTATTCTGATATAAAGATCATATTGGAAAGGTAATTGTAAAACAGTAGATTAAATATTATAAATAAATCTTCATTTTAAATTAGGAATCTATAGTATAATTTTTTATTTTGACAGCTGAAAACTAACCAATTACACAATGATACCTTTACCAAAAGTAAAATAAATTAAATATAAAAACAGTAAAATTTAAAAATTAGCTATTAATTCATCATGAAAAGAGAATATCAAGTAATTATAAAAAGTAGTGTCAGAATTAAGTGTTATAAATGTTTAATGAGGTGTCATGTAAAGCGAATTGTCTGTTCATGGTTCACCATAATTTTTCTGGCAAAGATAATTATTTTTTATATTTGATTTTAAGTGCATTGTACTTAATTTTGTATCTTATCTTAAATCATATTCAAAATTGTGTAATTTTGAGTTCAGATAACTGTGACTCGATTTCTGACTCAAGATGGGGTTTTTTATATATTTATCTTTGATAATAATTCATTACGAGGCATTAGGACTTCTATTTTCCAATTTTATTTTATGGATTTTATCAACGATTAATATATGAACGAGACATAATGTTTTCACAATAACTTATAATTGATATCTTTTATTTTATAGATGACATATGCAATATTAATATTTTTTTTGTTAAAAAGTAAATTAGTAATATTGTTAGAAAATAATTATCTGATGCAAAGAATTTTGTAACATCTGTTCTTCTATTTTTATATCAAGCAATTTGTTTCAAATTGGGAACAAAATTTTAAATAATACTATAAATTGTAGTAAATATCAAAAGCTTTATAGTGTGGATGTCTCTAAACTGCACATAATTTCAACTAATTTTTTTTAATTAATAGATCAAGAGTTGGTATTTGAAAATTGTTTGGAATATCTTGATTATTAGCTTATATAAATGAAAAATTTAGAGAAATGTTTGTTTTGTTACCAAAATGATATCAGCAGCTATATATCATATTCTTAAAACATATATGTATTTATTTTTTAAGTAATACCATATTGTTCAAGTGGAACTACAACATACTGTATAACATTTTCTTGTTTATCATAACTTTGTTAAATGAAATTGTTAATTTAGTTAAAAATCTATATTTAAAAAAAAAAGACTATTATGTGTTATAAATTAAAATAAAAATGTCCTAAAATCAGTTTAAAAATATTTATATTTATTTCTAAAAGCCTTGCAATAATTACAATGCTATTTTTGTTACCTATCTAATTGTATTTAACTAATAATCTATGCAATCATTTCTTTATTGATATTTATTTATATATATTATTTGTCCTATCATTTCTTTATTGATATTTATTCAACCTTCTATTGTCTAAATTTCCCCTAAAAATCAGGTTGCTGATCATATACTTTTATGTTTAATTTTAATGTTTAAGTATTAACTGCATGAAAGCAATAAATAAGCAGAGATGTTATGTTTATTGTAACTAGCAATTAATCCCTAAAGTTTGCCATGTTAGTCTATTGACTAGGCTTGCTAGTGACATGCTGTTGATTACAAAATTCACCAGATTTTTGTTCTTTATGAAATGCAAATGTTTGTCCTTTTCCAAAGTTTTTAAAAGTTTAAATGTACCTTATTTGTTAGTTTGACAACCTTACTAGAAGGTAATTAAAAAAAGTTCTGCCTTATATCTTGGAGTTTTAGAATGAATTTTTCTTTTCTTACAGTTGGTACTTTGGTCCTTTGACAAGACAAGAAGCAACTGATATTTTGTTAAGTGAATCAGAAACTGGAGTTTTCCTTGTTAGGAATAGCGCTACTATTCATGGAGATTTAGTCCTTTGTGTCAGGTAAAATAATTTATAAAAATGTTTTAAATTATTTTTTAGACTTTATATGTTAATTTTTTATGTAATGAAAATACGTAATTGTTTAAGTGTTCATTATATTTAAAGAAATTATGTTAGTTACTAAAACCTCATACTTCATGATAACAGTGATGGAAATACATGAAAAAAATATTTAACAATATCTAAATATACCTGAAGTGCAATTGTTTAACTTAACATTTCATTATACCATGAACAGAATACATATTTATCAGTATAATGCTTACCACAAAGGTTTAAATTTGCAAGATTTCAAATTGTAATGAATTTTTTTACTTTTGTATTTAATTTTTTAAATTTTCACGTGTTTTTGTGTTGTTTTCCATCTTTTATCTATTTTATTTTTGTAGCCTTACTTGAGATATTAAATGCTGAATTTTTTTAATGTTTTGAAAGAAAAAGGTAATTTTAAATTAAATATATTGACGAAACTCGATATTTATATATATATATGTGTGTGTGCATGCATATATATATATATTGATGTATTAATTGGCTGAATTATTTAAACTTTTATTTTTTCAGAGAAGACAGTAAAGTTAGTCATTATATAATTAATAGAGTTCAACAGGACGACCAAACAAGATTTAGAATTGGTGATCAAATGTTTCCCGATGTACCAGCTCTTTTAAATTTTTACAAGTTGCATTATTTAGATACAACTCCTTTAATAAGGCCTGTAAGTATATATCAGTTTTCTAGCATTAGAAAAGTTATTTGTAAGTCTTGAAAGTGTTAGAATATATCTTAAACTGTGAAAGTATAGATTTTTTAAAAATCAAAAATAAAAAATTCTTTATTTTATACTTTGGCTGATATTGCATTAATTTTCTGTGTATTTTTAATTCTTTAAAACTAGTACGCACTATTTATTTGTAATTTGAGTTTTTATTTGATTTTAATCTTTATTATGAGTTGATATTTGTTTATAAATACTCGTAATGATTTAATAAATGAATAAGATTGCCCTTGTTGGATATATATATATATATATATGCATAAATAAATAAATAGCCACAAATTATATTTTAGTTGCACAAAGAACTGACTTCAAAGCACTTAAATATTTTTTGTTAATAAAATAAATCCTTAATAATTGTAATAAAATGAAATTTAAATAAACATATATTAGAAAGAAACAGAACTAAATATTATTAATATAGCTCAAATAAAAATGGCAAATTTAACAAAACTTAAAAAAATATTTTAGTCATTCTTATTTGTGTATTGCATGTGCTGCCCAAATTCATGGCAAGAGTAAAGTTTTTTTTTTTTTTTTGACACTCTGAATTTATTAACCTTTTAATAAAATATTTCAAAAATTAAAGTATTTTGTGATTGGTCTCAAGGTTTTAATCCCAAATAGTGATATGTTTGTGTAATGTTTTCAGCAATGTGGTAAAATTATACAAATCATAGCAGTAGATTTTTTAAATAAATGGTAATTATTTGTTTATCTATCTAGCTCATTATTGACAATATTTTTCAGGTAATAATCATGCAATTAATGCTAATTGAAATTTAAAAAATACTTTTAATTGGTAAAAGTGCTTATTAAAAGGTGTTGTCATTTGTTTATTGATTATGTAACGCTTTATTTATTTTTAGGCCCCTAAAAAGTTGGAAAAAGTTAGGGCAAAATATGATTTTGAAGGCAGTGTAAGTATATCAAAATTGTATTTGCTTTCATTTATATATTTAAAATTAAATTTTAAAAATATTTAATTGAATATTTAAATTAAATATTTATAGTTATGAGTGCATTTTGTACCTGATATTAGGATTGATGTACAGGATTAATGTTATTCATTTTTTGAAAGATTTTTGTCAATTAAATGGTGCAGATTCATATTAATAATGCCAGAATTAATTTTTTTAAGAATATGAATGCATGCTAAAATCTGCAAATAATTTTTTTTAAATTTTTATCTATATGTGAAAAAAACCCAACAATATTTAGATCTGGAGATAAAGTTAATTCTTTATTTGTTTTTCATCTAAAACTTTTTAAATATATTTATTTTTTACTTATTTGATGAAAGGAAAAAATGAGAGGAATGTCATTTAAAGAAATCTTTTCCCTTTTAGGGTGATCCTGATGATCTTCCATTCAAGAAAGGAGAGATACTTACGGTAATATCTAAAGATGAAGATCAATGGTGGACAGCTAAAAATAGTTTGGGGCAAACAGGATCAATACCTGTCCCTTATATAGAAAAGGTATAATTTTGAAAAAAGTTTATATATTTAGTTACCTTATAACAAGTAAAAAAATAGTTGTGTATAAATTGTTGTCACTTGAAGTTATTTTAATGTGTGCCATTGGGCTTTTTTGCTTTTATCTGTTTATTTTGTTATAATTGTTTTGTTCATTTTAATTTATTACATATATGAGAGAGTATTATTTTCATTATTTTTAAAATTCCTTATATTTATTATACTGATAAGCTTTTAATTTTCATTGTTTTAATTAACACCCATCATTGTCATCACCCATCCTGTGGTATTCAGTTTTTTTAGTGATATTATGTAAAAAAGAAAAACACTGACATTTGTTTTTTTTCTTTCTTACATTTTTTATAAGAGGTTTTTAAAAATATCTTTGTATAATTGTGTGTGTTTTATATAATGTTGATTGTAAGTTTCTAATAAAACTTTTGTTCTGTATATTAATATTAATTTTATTTGTATTCTTTACTTATATTCTTCTATTAGAAGTACTCTTAATATAAATTTATCTAAAAATCTTGCATATGTTGATAAATATTTCTAATAATTTAGCAACTATTTAATGTATTATTAAGTAATTAGATATTCTCTTGCTACAAATTATTGTTATTACTGTATTAAAAACTAATTAGAGCAGCTGTCATATATTCTCTATCCATATGGCTGTTTTTTTCTTTCTCCCTCCCCTTTCTTTTTTTTAAAGGTGCCATGCAGTTTTAGGCTATTTTTGAGTAGAGCAATTTTAGAAATAATTATGAAGCAGATTCAGTTTCTTCCTTCTCATTAAGTGACATTTATTTATTAAAGACACAAAATTAAATTAATAGTAAAATACCATAATGTTTTCGTAAAGACCTTGTGTTGACAGCATTTTTTTTAAAACATAAAATAAAATTTTGGATGACATGATGTTTTTGATCATTATCTGATTTTATTTTTTCATATATCAATCAACATTATTATATAAAATTAGACTTTATTGAGGTGTGGAATTTAATACTTTTTTTTTATTGGTCATTATCAATTTTTGGCTCATTTTTCATTGAAAATTTGTTTAAGAATAGACAAATAAAATTTTTAAAAAGCAATAATATCTGCTAAAGTAAGAAAGACTTGTAAGTGAAAAGCCATAAATATTTCTGAAGCTCCAAGTATATTCTTTATATCATTGTTTTGCTATTAGAAAAATTTATGCAGTTTATCTGTATTGTTCATTGTAGCTTAAATTGAAATGCATGCAATCCCTATGTAATGCAGTTAGAAATTGTGAATACTTTTTCATTCTACTTGTCAGTCTTGAATATGATTTCATTTTAACATGGGAGAACAATGAAATGGCTGGGTGTAATTATAGTTTTAAAAAAAAATTGAAATAAAAAAAAAACTAATTAAATAAATGCTGTCCCAGAAGGACATTTAGAATTTGTCTTTACAGTTGAGATCACAATGTTACATATATATATATATATATATATATATATATATATATATATATATATATATAATATAAGAAATTGGCTACTTTATAATAAAAAGCTAATAAAGAAAGTAGTCTAGACTCTGCAAAGCAGTTGATAGTTGGATGAGGCATTGAAGATTTTTTTTTTAAAAAGATAAAAAGAAGACCCGAAGTTTGAAAGAATGGAAGTTTTTGTCACTACACAAAAAAAACCAAGAGGATTTCTCGGATGAAATTAAGTGTTTCAAAATTTGTATCTTAAAGTTCTGGGAATAAAAGTTTTGCTAAAAACAAGATTTTATTATTTAATAGCTCTAGTTAATAATAACATGCACATATAAATGCTATTTAATTCTCAACAAGCTGTATTTTTGTGAAAATTATTTCATTAAAAATACTTTGCTTTATTGTAAAGCACATTTTGTCACATCTATCTGAATAGGCTCTTGTTGTTTTAATATGTGATATGAGTATACTAATAAAACTAATAAAAATTGCAATAGAAAATCTCCTGCACATTTGGAAATCATCTTTAGAGAAGTATTTAAGAAATAAAAAATATATTATTTTAGTACACTGAGTTTGTTTACTATCTATTAACACTTTAGACATAAATGTTAAATAACATTTAAAGCTTTTTTTTTGTTGCAGGATTTTTTTCATATATATATTTCCAAAAACTCAAATGAAAACTACTTAAAAAAAATTGAAATAGTGACCCATAAGCAGAAAATAAAAAAGATACAGAAAGAAAATATTAGGAATAACCTCTAGTAAATCAGTATTAATATAAAATTATAAAAATTGGAAATCTCACTTCATTAACCTTTGCTTCAGTTCAGCATAGAAATATTAATTGGAAAGTTTATGCTTCCTTAACTAATTTTTATTCATGCTTAGTTTTATTTCTATAATCATAAATCAGTCAATTTAAACTTAAAAAAAAAGATTGCTTGATCAAAATTGGAAATTGGAATTTGCATATCCAGTAATGATGCAGATCAAAAGATATATTTTTAAATCCATCCAGCATTCCAAATTCTATTATAGGTAACAATCCATATTTTCTTAAATTTCAGCACAATTTTTTTCTTTGTTAGTTCTTATCTTTATACGAGACAGATTTACATAAAACGTCTTTTAAAAGGTTTAATGATCATACTATCCATAAATTGCATGCATATATTTATGTTTTGGGTTTTTTTTTGCATATATATTTTTTCTTAGTTAAAAGTTAATATTTTCTGCATTAGGCTTGCAGATACTGTAGTGAAGTGGTTTATACTTATAGAATTGTTAAGATTCGAAAGTTTTCTGTACTAGCACAATTTGAGATAGTTATTTAAAAAATATACAAAAGGACCAAAGAATTTTTAACTAATAAAAATGCTGAACTCTTCTGATATAATTCTTATATAGAATAAATCCCTTTTTTGGAACAGGTTTCTTTTGTGGATTTGGTATGTAATGATTTTGGAATTCAGATGAGTAGAAATAATTGTCATTTTAAAACAAGAGTTTAAATTAAGTAAATTATTGTTTTAGTTTAATTTCTGATAAATTGTTTCTTTTAAAGTAATACTTGAATGATAGTTTCTTCTTAAAAATAACATTGAATTTGTCTTTTTTAGGTGGATGACAATTTTTTACCTGATGGAGTGCAAAATTCTCAACCTCCAACTTCTGGCCAAACGCAAAGATCATCGACAGATCCTACTAGATATAATACACCAAATATTCAGGTAATCAATAACAATCTGAGTTGTAATTAGTTACTTTTTTTGAAGTTAAATCTAGTGTTTGTTTTTTTAATAAAGGAAATACAAGGATGTTACAAAATGTAAAGGTTAAAACATGTAGAAAAGGGAGGAAAAGTTTTGGCTTAAGCATTGACTATACCCTGACTTTAACTTGAACCTTATGCTTTCCTTTCACTTGTTTGCTCTTTCTGTGATGGTCTGATTTGTGGAATATGTCTTTACAATGGCTCCAAGTAGTCAGAATTCCTCCAAACATGAAATGCATACAATGAAATGTTTTCTTAATGCAAAAGGTGAGATTTTTCTCTATATAATAATTGAGGATTTGGGTGACATTATAAGTTGAAAAAGCTCAATGAATTGTTCTCATAATTTCTCTGGAGAAAGGACCAATGATTGTTGTAAAAACAGAATAGGTAGTTTATATATCTCTGATGCTCTTCTTCGAAGAATTAAATTAGAGATTCATGCAAAAGGGCGTCTCTCATCAAAAGAATTGTTTAATGCATTGTACCAGAAGTGTCTGTGATTGCTGTTCTTTGTAAAACTTTGACTTTAGAATATTAGAAATTGTGATAATTTTCTATTAAGTAATAAAAAAATACACATACAAAAAAAAATGGCTTTGCTCTCAATTTTATTGAAGCAAGTAATAAAGTTCTAAATTGTATTGCAACAGGATAAGACCAAGATTTATTAACATGTATTTAAATACAAGTAACAAGAAAGATAATAGTTTCTTCCATATTTTTGGAAATAGTAAGACATACTTTTGATAGATTTTATGCTTACAGGAATTCATAATTTCTGCTTCTACGTATTTCTAAATATAGCAATGTTCTTAACAGACAGTTTATAATAAATATAGAGAAATAGTGGTCTCCTGCTCTATAACAACATTTAGCATCACATTGGGATTCAAATCAAAGTACTTGTTGGAAGTTTTAAGCTATGCAGTCTAGATTTTGGACCCCATGACTTCCTTTTATTTCCTTACTTGAAACAACATTTTGAAAGACCAAACTTCCATGGCAATGATGTAATTAAAATTGAAATATAATTCTGACTATATGCAGTAAACTTTTATGACTGTGAGATTTCAAAATATGTTTTAAGAATTTACAAATGCTTGAATAATGGTGGCAACTGGATTGAAAAATAAGTCTTCAATCAAGTATGTCAATCGTGATGGACATTTTGTCCAATAAATTAATTTGAATTTATATGAAACATTATATTGTTATTTTTGGAAGCACTTCGTATATTTTTGTTATTATATATTATCAGTTTTTTTTAATTATTGTACTAAATGATATAATATATTATAATACTAATTATCTTCAAAAATTGAAATAGTCTACAACTATTTGAATTTTCTTCTTATTTATGAATGTTTGTTTTCCAGAGAATATTGCCAGCATTAGCAAGAGTGAAACAAGCTAGAGTTCCAAATGCTTATGATAAAACTGCTTTAAAATTGGAGGTAAAATTTTTTTATTCATATTTTGTTTTCCCTGAGTATTTGTTGCATATAGACAATACATTAATAATTGTGTTTTTGCAGTAAGTTTACTATGATAAATTTAAGTTTCTTCCAAATTTGTTTTAGACATTTGAATAATTTTTTGAAAAAATATGGAACCAATATATCTATAGTTCATTGTAGTGCTTATACTTTATATCTGTCTGTTTTCTCAATTTTTTCTATAAGTTTTCTCGGATTTGTTTAAAACTAGAGTTTTGAAGTTTTCTGCAGCAGTTTCCAAGTCTTTCTTTTAATGATACACTTATAAACAAAAATGAGGTTCATTTTTTCTGATCCCCCCCCTCCCACTTTATAGAACTAATGTAGGAATTGTTATTTATATGTATTGGTTTGTTTTTATTAGAGCTAAAAAAACATGGACAATATCTCTCAATAAAATGTACACATATTTGAAGCAACCTTACTATGCTCAAATGTATTATTTAAATCAGGTTGTAATTTTTAAGTTTCAGATTTAAAGTTTTTAAATCTTATTGTTATGGAAATAATTTGATATCAATATGATTGTGATAATTTAGTTACGTTTCCTCCTTGCAGAGTGATTTTTTTTAATATATTGCATTTTACTTCAAATATTTATTATTGCAGAACAAGTACTTAATTTACCATTAATAATGGCGTGTGAATTGTAAATAATTGTTTCTCTTGTTATGTGAATTATGTGTGTAAAATTTTTTTAAAAAATTGCTATTGTTGAATTCTACATTTTTAAAATGGTGCATACTACATATAAGTTTATACTTTTGCCCCTGTTTTTATAATGATTCTTTGGGATTTACAAAAGTTCTGGATAATGGTAAATAAGTTTCACAAAATATTTATTATGACAGTTCTATTAAAAGGATTTTCTGATTCATATGGCAAAAATGATGCTCATTTTTGTTGCCATATATATACCCAGAGGCAAGTGTTAGTTCAAAATTGTGGGGTTTAAAAATTTTTTCATTTTTTATTTTCTGAGCCTTAAAATTTCACAATTTCTGAAATGCTCTCATGATCACTATCAAATTCTGTTCTAAAACCAATAGCTCATTTAGAGATAAATTATATGGTTAATATTAGAGTGAATGTTAAATTTCTTTGAATGTTAATAAATTCAACTGAATCTTATCTGAAATGTGCTTTATTCTCATTAAACAGGAATTCGTATAAAGCTTATAGGCGATAGAATCTATCTGAAAACTTCAGTGAGAAGTATGCTATATGTAGATAAATATTTTGGACGTAATTAATTAGTCTTTCTATGCATTCTATAAGACACAAACTTCTGGTAGTTTATAACAACATAAAACATGTTAATATATATGTATATATTCCCGTAGCTAATCTTATGCTTATTGAAATCAGCTGTTTGTAAAAAAGGGGGGCAGGAGGAAAATATGCATAATACTTCTAGAACTTATCCAACCTTAATATGCAGCAAAAGCTAAAGAGAAAGCAAAAAAAAAACGTGA
Organism: Argiope aurantia; assembly: GCA_026543865.1. Classification (NCBI taxonomy): domain Eukaryota; kingdom Metazoa; phylum Arthropoda; class Arachnida; order Araneae; family Araneidae; genus Argiope; species Argiope aurantia. The sequence goes on from JAPMOR010013083.1 coordinate 797,766, forward strand.
AACGATTTTTTAATAATTTTTTTTTTAAGATTCATTTTTTCATCCATAATTAAATTGTTCCAAAATACATATTTACTTATATGTGTGTGTGTGTCAATTTCCACCCTAATTATTTTATATGGCAGATATTTATTCAGCTAACCTGTTTGTTTTATTCTTTATAGAATTTAATATGGCTGTTTTTATTGACGCTGTACGCACTTTTTTATTTATGTGTATTTATAAAATAAATGATTTCAATAATTTTTTTTCTTGTTTTTATAGATTGGAGATGTTATCAAAGTAACGAAAATGAATATCAATGGACAGTGGGAAGGTGAACTGCGTGGTAAAGTGGGTCATTTTCCATTTACTCATGTGGAATTCCTGGATTCAGATAACCCTGATGAGGAGGAACCTTAAACAAAGCCAGAATTTTTCTGATCTTGACAAAACTCTTTGCCAAAGAACCACTGTGAGAGACTTATATTCACATTAGCCACTTGCTCCCTCGCAAAGTTTTTAATCGCCCCCTGTATATAACAGAGTGGTTGGTGTTGATTTTTCACCTTTTAGCTCAAAGTTGTTTTAAGTAATTAGCAAACAATGAATGCTATTGTGTGGCCCTATCCTGCATGCATGGAGACAATCTATTGATTTTCTTAAGTTTGCCAATTATGTGAAGCTAGTCACAAGAGAAGATGCATTTTTTTGGTTTCTACCGTGGATATATTACATGTACAGCCAGGGGCAGGCTGGTCCGATAAGTTTAAGTTGGTAAGGGTACGAATGTGATAGTTGAGAATATGGTTGTGTTCAATGTTTTCGCCAAAGTCTCTGTCCCCATCTTCAGTTTTGATTTCATTCATATACATATAATTGCACCAATGAGACATGAGTTTGAATATAATTTTTTCCTCTATTTACAATAATCTGAGAAGAAAAAATATATGCTGTTTCTTGTTATAATTCAGCATAAACAACAGTCTATTAATAGTTTTTAGTATGATGAATTAATGAGATTTATATATATTTAGATTTCCTATTTTTATTTTTTTTTAATTTCAAAATTAAAAGATAATATAAGGCTTTCAAAAGGAATTTGAAACAACTATACAATAAACTTTTACTTGTTCTTTCCTTTATCCATGAATCATGAAGCCACTATTTGTGATAATTATAATCCTTTTTTTTTTTGGCTGGAAGAGGAGAGTGCTCAAAAATGGATGTGATATTTCAGGCAATACTTTTTTTTCCCTTGTGATGTTCTAATTATTAAAAGGCATTCAAATCAGATAGACATATAAATTGCGTGTAATTTTTGCAATGATATTTTTTTATCTGATACATTTATGTATTCATATAGCAATATAAATAACATGCATTTAAAAAATTTTAAAACACATGTTTGAGATATAAAACTTTAAAACATTTGATATTCAGACTTAAATAACTTTTCATAACTAAAAAAAATATAATTTTATCTGGAACCATGTACTTGCTTTTGAATAAATTTAAAAAAAAAAATCAATTTTTGCAGCAAAACTCAAATAATAAATATTAATCACATTCATAAAATTTTATTAGGTTTCTATATTGAAGTGATACAAAACCCAAATGTTAGCATTTGATCTTAAGAAATGTAGTTGAAATTCTAAGTCCAAAAATGTAATCAGTTTTGTTTTGTGTAATATATGAATTTTTTTTCTTTGTTTTATTCTATGATCAAATACTATCAATTCCTATTGTTTATTACTGTGCCTAAGTTTTAACTAAATTTTCATTGAATGTGTAAAATATAAATGGCATCAGTAATCAATGCTTGAAGTGATCTTCCTTATTTCTTTGTAGGTAGCTTTTTTATATATATATATATCTGCACAATCCATGTAAAATGTTAGTTTTTTAAAAGTAAATTACCTTTTGGAGGAGAGGTGTCGTATATGCACTTTCTTACGCTGTTAATATCCAGCTTTTTTTAGTTTTAAAAACATTATGATTAATTCTTTAGTAAAATTAAATATTTCATTAAAAAAAGTTTTTTAGCAAAATTATCTAAAAATTTATAGCAAATCATTTAAAAACCTTTTCATAGTTATATATTTAAAATATTTGAAAATGTTGTAAAATATCAAAATAAGCATATAAAGATTACTTTCAAATTTTATCTCAAAAATATATCAAAAGTTTAAAATTTTTTTTAATGATATATTGATTTCAAATGTAGATAATGCAATTGAAAAATATATAGAAATTTGGGAATCTATATTGAATTATCTGATAATTTTTTTAAAAAAAGCCACGATGAATGCATTTAGTTTAGTAAAGAAAATGAAATAAATTTTTCATTTAAAAAAAGGCTAGGTATTAATGGGTTAATTTCATTGTTTATTTTTATGAACAGAAAAAGGTGCCTCAAACTAATTTCATAAGTTATAAGACATTAATTCTGTTTATTGTTCCTTTTATAATTTGTCTATTTAATAGAAAAATGAAACATTGAGTTCCTTTTTATTATAAATAAGTATTTATATGTAAATACCTGAATACAAAGTAACAAGCACAGCCTGCCTCTGATTAGGTTAGCACATATTACTTCTAAAACGGCACTCCTGTAGATCTTCAGTTCTATTTTCAATAAGCCATTTTTTAGCTTCAAATAAGTGTTTTTCTTTCAATATGTTGAAAGTGAAATTTCTTGCACAGATTTATGAATTTCTCATCTTTATTTGATAATGTACTTACATTATTATGCATGAAATGTGATTCTGAAAAGAGTGTTGTGTGATAAAGTGTGTAATTTTATCTGTATGACTTGTATAGTTATAAAGCACTTACATGCACATTTTTTCTGAAATTGCAAGTTTTTAAGAATGAAAGATGACATTGTTTAATTATGCTGTAAGGTCAGTAGTACATTTTTTTATATTAAAATTTATTTGCAAAATCTAGATATTGATTTTATTTAATGTGTTTTGACAATGAAAGTATCTTTATTTACAATTTTAAGCCTCTATTATGTTTGCAGTGGAGATTTTTAAAATATAATTTTTTATTTTTGTTCTTAAAAATTTATTTTTAGAATTCTTAGCTGTCTAATATTTTTAATGTATTTACTGTAACCATTAGTTTTACTGTTCTGTATGTTACTTAATGAACGCTTGGATGCTGTTCACATATGTGAATATTGAAAGTTTTGGTGTCTAAGCAAGTAAATTCTGTATAAAGGACTTATTTTTTGAATACTGCCCAATGTATTTATATTGTGGTATGATAAGCAAGTGCCTGGAGTTTAACCAAGTTTTAAAGTGTGGTGCTTTTGAATTTGCTCTAGTGTTAATTGTCAAATCAGAAATTAAATATTATAAAATTCATAGTCATTTGTTTGGAATGTTTGTTTAGTTGCTAAAAATCACAGTAAATGTAATTTTGTTATGAGAAAAAGGAAAGATTGTCATTATGAATTTAGATTTTTTTTTTGTAAATGTTTTCTAAATCTGAAATTGAGTGATTTGTGAGTATAACCTTTGACTGGGCTAAGCACTTTAAAACATTTTGCAATAATTTTCAAATGCTCAATTAGTAGAGTGCAATTGTTCATTGACTGCAATAATTGAGAAAAAGCATTCATTCATTTGAAAGAGTTCAGTAATTTTGTCAATTATTAATTTTTAAATAACTTATTTTCAGTGACATGCAGGGTTTTCCATGTACTTTTTAAATGGAAGATAATGAATTTCAAATGATTAATATAAATCCTCTTTCCTTAAAAATAATTATGTAATTCAAATAATTTTTGTTTTATAAAAAAAAAATTATTTAACAAGTGATATAAAAAATAGGAATGACAAGTTTAATTAAGTGTTTATTTGATGAAAGAAAGTTTTATTTTAAAACTGTGATGGATTAATTAAATTCTACCATTTTTTTTTAATGGGGTAAAAAATGTTTTATCTTTCAAGAGGTGCTGATCGTAATATTTTATTCTGCAGTGCTTATCCAATTTTGAATTCCTCTTCCCTTTCCTTCAGTGATTAGTTATTATTATTTTTTTTTAATTTAAACCAATGTACATTTTAAATAAAATGAGTGAATGAAAATTTCTCTTTTTATATAATTCATGAAAGAGAAACTTGGAATTTTTATTTGGTTGCTGTTATTTTACTATTAACTTTTTTTTTTGTATTATACAGGACTGTTTAGATATACATATCAGTATATTTGTATGTTTATGTATATATGAAACTAATTTTGCTAAATGTTATTTTTTTTAAAAAATATCTTTAGTAATCCCTTTTTATTTTAAATCAAATGTTCAGCAAATCAAATTTGTTTTATTTGTCTAATTATTGAAGTTTATGATCTGCATTTTCAAAGACAAAAAATTATCATGGTGTCAATACTATTGAAGTGGAAGAAATAAATTGCAAGCATGATTCTAATTCTAATAATAATGATTTGAAATTTCTTATATTTATTCAGAACTTACTCTTCTTAAAAATTGTAGTTTTTTATTATTTAAAATCTGCTTTATATATATATATATATATAATATTTTGTGCTAATAGGCTTGTCAAGGCTGACTTGCAAAACTTTTATGTGAATTCTAATTTTACATGAGATTAAAAAAATTAATATTGTCTATATTTATAAATAAAACATAGGTTATAATTGCTGAGGCTAAAATTCAGGATAATTTTTTGTCAGAATTATTGCAGGTTTAAAAAAAATGTTCTGTTCATATTTTTTTTGTTTGAAAAGTCTTTTGAGTATTATTTATTGTATCCCGTTTTTTTGATGGAAATTGTTTGTCTTTATTCATGAAAAAATTTTATAAACATTTTAATTTCTAATTAATATGTATTCTTGTCCTTTTTATAATCAAAATTGAAATTATTGATAATTTCCATATATATAGATCAAATCTTTGAATATAAGTTAATTTTATCAATGCAGATTATAAAAAGCTACTTGAAGTAATTAAGATAATGTTTTGAATTAAATTATGTGGGAAAAATTTTATAGCGAGAAAAGTTTTAATTCTTTAACCAGTCCTTGAAATTATTTTTAGTATGGATACTTTACATGTATTTTGAATGAATTGCCTTTTTTTAATTACAGTTTTCTCAAAGTAGCCATGTTCATACAATATCATTCTTTCTTGCTAACAACGAATTCTTTTCGATTCTACCACTACTGGATGTTTCCCCACTCTACATCTTATAGATCTTGACAGTCCTTTGAGCTTTTAGAAAATAGGGTAGTCCAGTTTGCCATATTGGAAAAGCAATGTAATATACCAAAATTATTTTTGCTATGTAGGTTTTACAAAAACGACATTTTATGAACTTTTAATTAACTTCTTCGATTCTGATTTATTTATTCATCTCATTCCATCATTATGGGGAAAACTTTGGTCACAAGTATTAACTTTTGTTTTCAATCATTAAGTGCAATACTGTGATGTATAGATTTTTATAGATCTGGAAATGTTTAGTTGTATCATAATGCAAAATTTTAGATTATTGTATACAGTTTATATTTTGTTTTGAATTTTTAAAAAAATAATTTCAGTCTGTTTGAAATCAGCACTAATTTGTTTTCATTTCATTGTATGTATTAAGTTCATAAATCATTTGATTTGTAAAATACATGTATGGTATGAGAGACGTGTATATGTGTAGTTTTGTGGTGTAAGTAGGTAATAAATAAATGAACATGAAAAAAAAGTCTTTTTCTTCTGAAGCAATTTATAATATAAACCTATAATGACTTAAGTGGATCAGTTTCATATTAATTTATTTTTTACTGTTACTAGGACATGTCTGTGTTTTTATGTAATATCTCATAATTTTTAAGAATCTAGTTGTTGTCATATTTAAATATAATTGTATCTTTATTTAAATTTATCTTTTTCTTGCACACCTTTTCACCATCTCAGGAAGTTTAGTTGAGCTTAAAGGATATAGAGAGCCATTTTATCTAAAATTCCTTATTATTAGATCAGAGACTTCTTTCAACATCATATTTTAAAAATTGTATCGGTAGAAATATGATTAATTTCAGCTCTATTGTTTACACACACACACACACACATAGTTTCATTGATGGGGTTATTTTATGTTAGAAACACTAAATGAAGCAAAATGTATGTTTTGCTAAGTCTTCTTGCATTCATTATTTTCTTGTATATTGTTAATGAAACTTTTCTTAGGGGAAGGGGTGGAGGGCTTATTTTATCTAAGATTGCATTAACTCATTTGGCTAACATGTTTGAGCATGAGAAATTCTCAGTGTTGCTCATCTAATCCGTTGAAATCATTTTATAATGTGATTTGCATAATCAATTTCATTACTGGGGTAGTTTATTTTAACAATGCCCATGGTAGGATCCATCAAATGTTCCATTATGTCTACAGTAAAATCATGTTAAGAAGATGTAATGTCTCATACTGGAATTTCAAAAGCGGTTTGATTTTTTGTTTATAATGGGGAACATTTTATTTGTAAAACTTGACACTTTACCATTTTTAGATCACCTCATTCAACAGATCTTAATCTTTTGATTAATCTTAATCTTTGGTTGCAGGATTATTTCAAAGGCTGTGTTTATCGTTGCAACATCAGGAAATTTGGTAACACCTGAGGTAGAAGTCTGATTTAATATCTATATATTCAGATGATTGCCTTCCTGATAATTTTGCAGATGATAATGATTCGTATTTGTTTTCTGCTGTTCAGGAGGAAACCTCCGACAGGAACTCGCATATTGGTTCATTAATTTTGGAATAATGGTTGTTTGGAATACAGCCAGAGAATAGTAACATAGACTTCCAATTCGTCCTCTGACAATCACTTAACTAGCGAGAGATCATTAGAGTGGAAGGTAATAAGTTGGTACATTCTTTTGCTATGAAAATGCTGAATTTCAATGGATACATTCATTTATAGCTAACAGGTTATATTAATAAGTGAAGCGTGAATCCCTCTGAGCCCTATTCTAACCTTTGCTTTATGTTGATAAAAAGTCGGGGAAGGTTGTAATCTTCTTAAAAACAATACAAAAAACTTACAAAATAAATTGCTCCGTGAGTAAGTACTCAACTACTATAACCTGTGCTGCAAAAGAAAGGGGGGGGGGGAAGTTATTACACCAAAATCCTTATATTTAATGTTAGATTATTTTATTAGCCATGTCTATCCACTTATCCATCGACTCGAAAGCTTCTAAATGTCACCGAAGAAGAGTTCAATAATAATGGCTACATCATTCTCATTTATATATTCATAAAAATTCAATACTTTTATAAATAAATGCTTGGTCAAAGATCTTTGCCTTGATGATAAAATTGTCCTAGAATCTACAAGAGTTATATCGGTATCTTTTAGGGCTTGAGATCAGCACATTCTAGTAGGAAATACTCTATTCTATTAGTAATCTAAAGAGCGCTGATCATTAAGTGTACTCTAGTCGCAATCTGATTGTTTGTGTTGCAGTTTCATAACTGTTTGTATCTTCTGTTTATTTCTGCTAGTACTATATTTCTGTATTTTTCTGTTGCGTTTTGCTACCTGTGTGTCAAGGTTTTGTGGAATAAAACTACGTTGGATTTCTTGCATCCTGCACTTATCGGAGGTTTCTGTAAGAATAATTACAATACCAGCAGTAATTATATATACAATGTATTAGAACGGAAATTGGCTGTACATACATTAGGCGGAATACATATTGACCAAAAACGCAATAAGTAAAATATGAAATGCTATCTTCAGAAAAGATGTTAGCAAGGCATAACTTAATGTACTTTTTATTTTTGTTCCATTTATATTCGTACGTCATTTCATCGTTTACTCAATTCATTCGTAACCATTTTAATAATAAAGTACTTCGTTTATATTGTACGGAAAAGTCTAACAGACTCGGTGTCAATTAAGGGTGCTTTATTCTACGTGAAAATTATGATATGTATATAATAAAACACAGACGAAGCATGCACAAAACAACAGCAAATCAATAACAGCATAAAGCGCTGGGAGAACATTCCTAGGAGAGATTTTGCTTGACTCGAGGGACTGGTCAAATCTGGTTTTTCTATCCTCCGTGCTAGATCATTGAATGTTCTAGAACAAAACCAGAACTGGAGTCCTAATGCAGCTATCGCCAGGATTCTCAATATTGTGGGTTCTTCATTTTTATCGCTAAGGGCTAGGATCATTGAATCGGCATCCGTTTATAGCTATTACTATATCCGTAAAACTATCTTCCTTACCTAGATACTTAGTGCGCAAACGAAGAAACATAAAAAATTCGTAACAGCACAATGTACAACTTATTTTGCAAGCTTACATATAAGTAATAAATTGCAAAGCTTATTTTACTTTCATAGTTGAGGAAGACTGAAAATTTCGAGAAAACTGCGAAATATGATACCTATATCATTATATAGAATATTTACAAATGAATTAATATATAGAATATTTACAAATGACGAATTAACAAAACATAAATCTGATGCTAATTTAACCTGTTAACTGGGTATGACGAAATATTTCGTCATACACGAACTACTATTGCAATGGGCATGCCTTAATATTTTGAACGTTGCATTGTCCCCATTGTGAAACGAGTTGAACAAAAGTTTGTTCCGCAGTTAACAGGTTAAGAGATGATAAATAATGTGAATCAGTTATTCCAAATTCTCATAAAGATGCAATCAAACATATTCTGTTTGTCAAAACATAAGAAACACATCAATTCGATTCGAATATTAATTAAGTATAAGCGATTAAGTATTTTTTTTAGTTAAATTTTCACCTGTATGCATGTAAATCGTATAAAATAAGAAATATATAATTTCTAACTCAAGATATACAATAAGAGTAAAATGTTTTTCTGTTTTGGCAAATTTTTGAATTGAATTTTTGTTTTTCAATGTTATGTTTTTATAACTTAATTACTATTAAATAAATTTAAATTTACAGTATTAAAATTATGATTTTCAAAATATTTATTAAAATCACAAGAATACATTTTTTTTTTATTTGCACGTTGTTTGAAAGATGTAATTATATTTGCTCAAAAGATGTATAATTATTTGGTAAAAATCTAAATAAATATACAATATATATGTAGTGACGAACGCCTGATAACGAGTGCCATCTGCTGGCCAACAGGCGTTGAGGCTTGTTAGACGGAGTGCAGACGAGACGAGATGGGTCTGAACGAAAGTCAAGACGTGTGAGACGAGACGGGTCTCTGAACGAAAGACGAAATGGC
>JAPMOR010013083.1:807031-830571 GCA_026543865.1 Argiope aurantia
ATTAAATGTGCGTGATTCTAAATAGTAGTGATTCCTGAGTCCTACATACATACATACATATATATATATATATATATATATAAGATCAGTCATTAATTATAGAAACGATTAGTCGCCATTGGTGACCAGTTAGTTCACGAGGATTATTATTCTCTTAAAGTTTCAATTCAGTATTTTTTGTAACTTCATCTCTTAATAGTTTCTTCAGCAAAATATTTTGAAGCTTCAAATTTTAGATAGTCATATGACTAATACTATCATAGAAGACTTAAGCCATTCTGTTCTTTGCACTATGCATCTCTCAGTTTCCATAAAATTTGAAATTTTAATGGAAGAGAAAGTGGTTTAATCAATGAAAACAAAAGCTTTTTTGCTTAAACCAAACATACTTTCTAAAAATGTGAATTTAAAAAACGAAATCGTTCAGTATCCAAATTTTACGTGCATTACAGATAATTTCTATAGATAGATACACATTTTTTAATAATTTATACAGTATTTGAATGAAACATCTGATAAATATTTCTCGGATTCATCATAAAATAAAAATAGCCTTTTGCTTTTACGTGTCTTAAAAAGATATTAAACTTCATATTTATTTTATTTCTGGCAGACGTGCTTTGAAAATTATACTTTTCTAAATTTAGTTTGCGGTAAGAGTTAACTTAAATCTTTTAATTTGAACTTTTGTCAAGGTAATGGCTATGCACTGATAAAATCTAGTTTTTCCCATGCACGCGTAATATATTCGTGCAGGATAAATTTTATTTTGTGTGCCCAAAATACGTTTAAAATATTTTTAAAAATTCATTAAAAATAGAAATTTAATTGATATATTAAAAAATTATCATTAAAAATGTGTGTGCTTTTTTATTTTAAAATGATGAAAAATCCAGTTTTGCACTGTAGTATTTTCGGAAGGTACAGCGTGAAAAGCCCAAATTTCTTTGGATTTTTTTTACTAATTAAAATTGTAATAAAAATTTGAAAAGAAAATCGGTACGAGGCGCTGATACATTTCGTACACATACACGCGCTCACTTACATAATTTGGCACATATATAATATAGAGGGTGAGGATTTGTACCTTAGAGCAATTTTTTTTCAAATTTTATTTAGAATTTTAATTAATTAAAAATTAAGCTGGATTTTATCGTTTTTTCGTGATAACATCCAAAAATGTAACAGTGCGGAAAAATTTTTACTCATCACAAAATTCAAAAAAGAATATCTTTTCAATCATAGCAACTTCTAACATGTTAATTAAATTTCTATTCTTAATTACTTCTTAAAAATATTTTGAGCATATTTTGTAACAATTTATTTCACGTAAAATAAAATTTTTACCTGCACTACTTTACGCGTGCACGGGGAAAATTACCTTTTTTAAGCGCGTTTCCATCACATTGACAAAAGCTCAAATTAAAAAGGTAAAGTTGACTTTCACTGCACTAAAACTAGAAAATGTAATTTTCAGAGTCCGCTGTCTTTACTTACAATAATGCCGGTTTACATTCGGCCATATAAGCAGCACATGCATAGAAAGGGACTGATTTATGTTTGCCACAATTTCAAAAGATAGATTCAGGCATTCCATGCTTAACTATAAATTGCCATTTGGCGTCCCTGAATTTTTCTCTTTCACTGCGTATCGTATTAAAATGATGGATATTTGCACAAAGAAACATGGTAAAATAAATAAAAAGGTCAACATACCTAAATTTGGAAAACTACAGAAAAGGATAGCAAATAAAATGGAAAGAAAAAAAAACACCTTCTCATCAGAAAGAACAAAGAGCAAAAAATGTCGGAATTAATCTACGATAAGTGATCAATTTTTTCACGCCAAAAAATCCGCTATATTCTACAAACGCATGAGCAGTAAGAAAAAATACACTACAGCGACTTGTAGTTGTCCCGTCTGGGCAATTACTTGCCATCGACTGAACATCATTTTTCAGCCTTTCTACGCATGCGCTACCTACTTGCCGTCTTATAACTGGCCAAGTGTAAACCCGGCATAAACATGAATGCGTGTGTGTAAGTATGTGTGTTGCCGCTCTACAGAATCGAGCAAGCAAACTTAGCACTTCGGGGATGGAAACATGCACCTCAGAATTTTTAATTAATAAAAATTTCCTAGAAATTTTTATTAATTAAAAAATAAACGAAATTTTCCGTAATAACTTCCGAAAATATTAAAGTATAAAAAGTTTTCTACATCGTCTTAAAATTTATAAAAATTATCTTTTTAATGATAACAATAAATTTCTAAAAAAATTCTAAAACAGAATTTCCAAGTCACCAGGAGAACAGGTAAAACCGGGAAAACACAGGGAATTTTAACATTATTTTGCATTATTCAAATCTGCAGAAGTTGATACCCAAATACCCGAAATCTTGCTTTGAAATTATTTTTGTTAAATAATCATTAAATGATTTGTATCATGATAATAAAAATGTTTTATGCTTTATTTCACTCTAAATTTTGTGTGACTTACATTTAAAGATCATAAGAGGTAATATATCTTCCTCCCCCTTTACATTTTGTCTTGCTAAATTCTAGATAATAAATAAAAATGAAATTGCTTTTTTTTTTAACCTGTATGTAAATATAAACCTTCTTTTAATATGCTATTTTGAATAATGTTGAATTGTTGTTTCCTTTCCTTGCCTTTTCCACTCCTTAAATCGATATCCATTATAACTACACGAGTGCTATTCGTGCATTTCCTCGTATCTTAAATATATGGGACAGAGAAAAATAAATAATTTTTTTTTTCCAGTTTTGAGTGGGAACCCTTTTAGAAGATTAACTCTCTCTGCAAGCCAAACATGAAGAAGTATAATTTTTAACAGTTATTTCCTATAAATAAATAAATAAACAAATCTGTGTCGTGATATTTTCTGGAAAAAAAAGCAAGGGAAAGGTTTTTGTTACTTTTAAAATCTCTGTATTATTAATTGAAACATTTTGTGTTATTTTACACAAGCATGGTTTAATATTGTTACAAATCTGTAATGTTGCTTCCCAACACGGTTAGTTCAATCACTGGAAAGATCTTTTTACGGTGAGCTCTGTTGAATGCGGATACCGAATCAGTGATCCCAGATCTTTGTGAAAAACTTGACAACCTTTTGACGAATTTGACGACAAATAGTTAATACTAGAATCTTCCAGAATTTATGCGATAGTGCCAATAGGAATCGAGATACGCCTGATTGTTTCAGAACCTTCTCTGCCCGGCTCCGGGAACTTTAAAAGTTCGGAAGTCTCAAGCCGAAAACAGTCGTGTATTGAATTGAAAGAGTCAACGGCGAGTAGTTGGACCAGTCTAATGAGTAGCCAGCGTTGTGTGAAGCTTAAGCTATTGCTGAATTGAGCTGTGTGCCGAGTCCTCGTGTTTATTGTAGAAGCAGCATCGAGTCCTGTGTGGAGTAGCCACTCGTGTAGTAGTGAGTCGGCAATTGGATACTATTAAAGCGAGGAGACAGTGGAGAATTACAGGCGTTTGGAGAGATTGTAGAGAGTAGACACGAAGATTCCCTCCTGCTGAATTTGGTCTAGCCGCTTTGGTTTCTGTGATTGTTGTAACTACCGATTACTACTTTTGGGCTACTGTTTGTTGTTGTGTGCTGCTGTGTGTTGCCTCTGTTCGTCTCTGCTACATATTTATTGTCAGCATATTCTTGTCTTCATGTTTAATAAAAGTCGCCGTTCGTTAAAGAGGCGAATGAAACGTGAGTAAGTTATGAAAATTTTAAAAATTCCTATCTTATAAATGAGTGCGATTTTAGACCACTACTCTGCGATACATTATGCTCTGAAAATAATGGTGTAAGGCTTCTGTTATAGTATGACCATCAAAATTTGAATCCTAAAAATATTTTACTGACGAAACGATTAAGAGAAAAAAATAATTACCAGCTCATTGCCCAAAGCGGCCAGTTTATAAATAAAAGCGAATAAGGTCGTTTAAGACTTATATCATATGGCTTAAAAATAATCCGCAATTTAAAGCCGAATCAAATTGGGCAATTTTAATCCTTAAAGGCTTTTATTTTAATAAATAAAATTTGAAATCAAACTGGAAATAAGCGTAGTTAATGGGAAAAATAAAAAAATACAAAAAAAAAATCACATAATATTTTAAAAAATATTTTTTTTTACAAAAACATGTTGATGTATTCTATGTCATTACGAATAACCATTCCTTGAGTTCTACAGATATAATGCGTACAATAATATACACCCATGTCCATAAATTAAGGATAACGCAAGATCTGGAAAAGAAAGAGTCAGAAGCAAAACAAATGTAATTTATTTGTAAAGCCTGCTTATTAAACTAAAGGTAAAGAGCAAAAAAGATGCTATATGCTTGATATCATTAAATAAACATGCAATTTTTTGCTCCCTGGAGCAAATTACAAAAAAAAAATCTATTTACAAAAACCAATATTACATGGTTAGTATGATGGTTAATACACAGTACGTCTCCCAGACGACGCAATACAGTCCAAACAATGCCTTGGCATGCTGAGCATCAAATTATCGATCTGATCTTAGGGAATATTACACTACTCATCAAGCAATGCTCTCCGAAGTTCCGGTAGACATGTAGGAGGTGGTTGATGGGCTGCAGCTCGTCGGCTAAACATGTCCCACACATGCTCTACTGGATTCAAGTCCGGTGAGAATGCTTTTCAGTTCACACGGGTGATGCCCTGCGATCGAAGGCATTCGTTTATGATGTTTGTACGGTGAAAACGGGCGTTGTCTTCCGTAAACACGAATTCTGCCCCCATGGTGCCCCGAAACAAACGTACATGTTTTCCAGAATGACGTCCCGTTAGATTTGACCTGTCATGGTTCCTACTTGAACATGCAGGTCAGTTCTGGAACACAGAATAATTCCTTCTCAAACGAGCAATCCTGCACTGCCGTAATGCTGTCGTTCAATGATGTTATCTTGGTGGTAACATCTTGGTGGCATTTAAACATAAAGGTACATTGCATCTGCTGTATGACCACTGTGTGGTACCGTATCACAGTGGAATTTTATACCTTAATCTGTTTGAAAATATAGGCCAGTGACCAACTCCGTCTTTTTCATACATCCACAGACGGCAAAGAATGGACTTTCTGGGTTTAGTGAACTTACGTAAAACCGATTTTTCATTTTGATGTGTCTTTACATCACAATAAAAAAAAGAAACCCTACATTTTTTTTGTATAAATTTATCAGTACATGCAAAAATATAAATATCATTCGTTAATCTTGCCTTGTTTCTATCCGAAAACAATTTTTCTTATATGTTTTTATTACTTTTTATATAAATATTCGTAATCCATAACACCCGCCGAAATGAAATTGTACGCAGATAGCGTACCAACATTTAAAATTATCGCAGATAAAGAAATAAACAGTCAAAGATTCTAGTTGCGTTCGGAAACGATAAAATAGTGTTGGTAAAATTAAAAAAAAAATATTATGCAAAGATCTTTACTTAAAGAGATTTCAAACATACGATGCATTTTTACATCACTTTGTATTTAAGGGTTAAACAAATAAATTTGATGCGTATCTAATAAACTGCTTATCTGCTTTGCAATTTTAATTATAAAAAAAGTTATTCTAAAAAAGTAAAGAATATTTTACTAATTATTTTAACCACAAAGATTTATGTTCTACAGCAGAAATGGTCAAATAGTAATTCTTAACGCGACAGCAACGATCAGCGGATTTTATAAAATTACCTGTATTTTTAAGACTATTTGAGGAATTAAATATAAAAATTTCCTTTTTCCTGCTCCAATTAAGACCGAAACGCTGTATGAAAACGTACTCCTTCAATGTTTACTTTTCTTTATGAAACACGACTTATCCTTATCGGAATGGTTGATTTATAACGAGAGAAACAATGGAGGGGAAAAAAAAGAAGAAAAATAAGATGGCATTTCTTCTAGGGAGTAATGTAGGTCGGAAACTTGGCTGTTTGGTTCCGAGAGGATTAAACCTCGTAAATTACTACTACTGGGGCAACGGGGGCAGGGCTGACTATAGTCTATTCTGAACCCTATGCAAAATTATCAGGCCCTCCCTTTTGTTTATCGTATATTGGCACGTAAGTTTAATCCATAATAGGGTTAAATTACTCATTCGATGCAGTGCGTATTTAATATGCAGTTATCTTCCAATTCGCCTTCCCTTTTTAATGTGTATTTCTATTCTGTGTGTGTGCGTCTGTTCATGTATGTATGTAGTATGTGTGTGTGTGTCTGCTCATGTATGTATGTGTGTTTATGTATACATGTGTATTTGAGTGTGTTTATGTATGAGTGCGTTTATATATATATGTGTGTGTGTGTGTACTTATGTATGTATGTGTGTTTATATGTGTGTGTGTGTGTTTATGTATGTGTGTTTATATATATGTGTGTGTGTATGTATATATGTATGTGAGTTTGCCCGTGTGTGCTTATATATGTATGTGTGTGTATTTATGTGTGCATATATGTGCTTGTTTATTATGTATGTTTATGTCTGTATGTGTGCATGTTTATATATGCATGTATGTGTGTGTGCCTTTGTGTGTGTGTATATATTTATGTGTTTGTTTATTATGCATGTGTGTGTGTATCTATGTGTGCATGTACGTATGTGTTTGTTTATTATGTATGCTTATGTGTGCATGTTTATATATGTGTGTATGTGTATGTATTTATGTGTGTGTTTATTATGCATATGTGTGTAGTTATATATGTATATGTATTTGTGTGTGTTTATGCGTGTATCTATAATAGTTTTAATCTATCGGCGTTTTAAAAATAATCATTTTCTAGTTATTTTGAACTTTACTGTATCTTTAACTTCTGAATGGCATAGGCTCTTATTTATTACTGTATCTTTAACTTCTGAATGGCGTAGGCTCTTATTTATTACTGATACACTTAACACATGCTGAACCTCAGACGCTGCTTTAGCAAATTACCGTCAAAAATTGTATAAGTTCAAAATTTCTTCGCACGGTTTCTTTTTCCATTTTTTTGCTTTACTATCCGGATTACGCAGTTTCATAGTCATGGTTCAAACAAAGATCCTTTTTAAGATATCTTAAAGATTGATGCCTTTATTTAATTATGAATAAAAAGAATAAACAGATAATTTTCAGTTAACTGTATCTGTTCTTCTCTCCCCCCCCCGAAATAAACACCTTTTCATATATATATATTTTTTGTTGGTAGACTGACATCAAAATGTGACTCGAAACTACAGTTATTGTCATAATTTAAGTCAGTGCGTTTATGAGTTATTACTTTTTCAAGCATGCGAAAATACAGAGAAATACAGAGGGACAAATGTCCAACTGTTTGACGGATTTGGTTCAAAATTTGGCAAATATCTATATTTTAGATTCGAAACCGGTGAACCAAATGTTACCTATTTAAGCGTTATGCGTTTCTTAGTTATCGATTTCACTTGTATTCAAATAGCCTGACAGATTTCTTGAGAATGGATTTCATTCAAAATTTTACAGAAATCTACAAATTTAGTTATAGCTCCATAAACCAAATTTCAGCCTTTTAATTCAAAGCGGTATTGAATTATCATGTTCGCAAACAGTCAGACATGTTGCCAAAAAATTATTTTTCTAACTCAGGCACATCTAAAAAGTGTAGATTCGTCAAAATTTCGAGTTCGAATTTTTTGACTATTGCAATGTTTTTTCTATACCTTGTATAAAAAAAGTAAAAATGAATTTCTGTCAGTTTAATTGTGAAAAGGATAATTTGGAATCATAAACGAAATACATGAAATAAATGAAATTTAATACACAGTTTTCAAGCCCAAATTATTGATTCTCTTGAAATATTTAAATGAAATACATTTATGACATGTTTATTTCTTCGTCAGTGTGATTATGAGTATGATAACTCAAAAATGCAGAGTTTGACAGATGAGTGTAACTAACTTTTAGTATTATTGTTACGATTATAGACCTGAGTAAAATTCTGGATCAAAGTCATTAACTCGTTAAACTGAAAAAAAAAGGACGAAGAACAAGCTAATTTGGTGAATTTTAGCGTATAGTTGCTACACCAAAATTGTCACTATTTCGCTAATGTTGAAAATAAAATTTGAAGGTAGGTTAGTGTAAACTTCATGAAACTTTTAAAGTAATCTTCTTTCTCACATAGTATCTAATAAAAGTTAATTCCTTGAGAATTCCTTGCATGGCATTGACGTGTAATAGTTCCGAAATATTAACCTTTGGAGTGAATACAGCATTTTTGTTGAACATATCGCGTCATTCTTGGCGAGTTTTTTGGCGTTTAATCCACGGCATGTGGTTAATAGTATTCGAAAATCGAATTTGTGCTTTAGACACATTTTTATCAATCGATTGAAATAGAGATTTGACACAAAAATGCCCTTGTAGTCACAAAATCCCAAACCAAATTTGATATATTTGTCATTGCCTTTTTGAATGATCACGTTAAATGCTTCCTAAAATGCAGACCGATAGGCAGTCAAACTTTGACAGATGTCTACACTATAAATGTTTAATCTGTACCGAATCTTATCTATCTAGCTCTCTTCGTTTTGTAGTTATTTTGTTAACTTATGTTCGAACAACCGGACTTCCTCCGAACAGATTTTGCTCAAAATTTGATAGAAACCTTCAAATTTTGTCTAAAGATCGTATATCAATTAACACCCGTCTAGATCGAATTGTGTTTGAATTATCTTTTTCACAAACTGACGGTAAAGTAGAAGAATGGACATTTACCAAAAATTTGTTTTTCGAACTCAAGGAAGTCTAAAACATGAAGATTCGTCAAAAGCTCGAGTTCGAATTCCTTCTCGATTAGTATATTTTTTTTATACTACGTATATAAGAAAGTAAAAAGGATAACGAACAAGCTAGACAGGTGAATTTCAGCGTGTAACTGTTACACCAAAATTGTCATTATTTGGCTGATGTTGAAAGAAATATTCGAAGTTCGATTAGATAAGTAAATAAATAAATAACACGCTCGAACTTTCTAAGTGAACTTTGGTATTTAGTTTTTACAAAGAAAATCGAAGAGAAAACACCTCGGCAATTTACATTTGAAAACTTTTACTCTATCTCGCATTGAATATGCTAATCCTGATGTACGTATGAAAACATACTTTTATGGCATTCAGTTATATGTCACATACAAGGTTGTGGCCAGGAAACATTTAAAAAAGGTTTTAGTATATTTACCAAGAAATAATAAAAAGCACTCAATTAATTCAGGTGAGAATTCAGTAAAGGAATTGAACTTGATGATATCACAGTCTGATTCATCTACAAAAGCAGACCGAATCAAACTTATTTCTCCGCCCACCTGTTTTAACAGTGGCAGGTGTTTTTATTGACCTACCTATCCAAGATCGCTGCGCATGAACCTGCAGCTGGAAGAAGACACACATGCGAATCAACGCCAAACAGTACACGTATGGTTTACGCAAGCAAGCGTCCGCATGTGCCTGTCAAGGATGACACAGCTCAGATAAGGAAATCTTTTCGCAGTTTCCGAATGCAAGGGGAAAATATGGCTGACAATTCGGATTCAGAAAGAAGGATTTTGACAGCAGAACTCGCAAGGATATATTCGTAACTTCAGTTCAGCATTTGAAAAATAAAATCGAATATTACAAATTCTTTCAGAACATTGTTGTGGTTTGATGAGATGTAAACAACTAATAAGATATTTCTCATATCAACATAGCCTGCCATATTTAATTTTATTGGTGAATTTCCGAAATCGAGTAAAGTGAATCGAGTTTAAAACTGTGGAATATATTATTTTAGTTTATGCGTTGATATATTTTTGCTAATTTTCTTTCTAGAAAATTAAACACGGCGATATTTATATCCTCTATTTCATTATGCTTTCACTGCTATTTGATCTTTAGAAATATTTTTAGTGAATGGAATCATTTTTGTTGCACCACAAAATAATATCCTTTGGAAAAATTATTGTTCAGCTTCAGTATTCTCCAAGAAGTTCTTGATTTTAGTTCCCAACTATCAATGAATTCATACAACAATTTTTGTGTTATGTTGCTTTAATCTGAAATTTGCAAAATATCGAAATGATGGCGGCACAGTTGCAACAATTCTTCAAATCCTGTGACCCGGAGGGCACCCGATCGGTGGACATCGAAGCCTTCCGGGACCTTTGCAGCCGCTTGAACATAGCAAAAGAGGACGCCGATGTGATATTCGAGGATTTAGACCTAGATCGTGATGGGAGGATCAGTTTTACAGATTTTTCCAGAGGTTTTTCGAACTTTATCTCCACCACTGAGGCGTGCGATACGAGTTCTCTTCAAGACCAAGAGTCCGAAATTGATATTGGAAATTCTGACGAGGCGACAAAACAGCATGTGTGGACCACCCTCACCAACGAGGCCGAAAGAGTGGGCAAAAAGAGCAGGTATGAAGGTTTATATAACATTTTGAAGATGCATTTTATATAAGATCATGTTTTACATCTTACTTAATGCTGAAGACTGTTCCTCTCTTAAAGACTAAAGTTTTAAGAACCTTCAATAAAATTGTTACAAATACTAGTGTTTTTTTAAGGTGATTTGTAAGACAATTTATTTTAATTATAAACTATGCATATTATTTTTAAAGTGTTGAAATCAAATAAATGATAGGTTATTTTCAGAAATTATTGAAAACATTATTAGGCAGATAATACCATAAGATAAAGCAAACATCTTTGATAATTGTAGCTTTTTAAATAAATTTTTTGCAAAAAATTCTATGCCGCTTAGTGCTTAGAGTTAGCGGAATTTTCAGTATTTGAATATATCTGTGTAATAATTTTTTTTGAAAAGTAAGAATTATACATATTTTTGTTATATAGTGAATTAATGTAATTAATTGATATTCTAATCTTATCTTCTAAGCATCTCTGAGCGTTGAATTTAGATTATTACTAAATATAATATAATTAATTTGGTCTCATTTTGCTGTATGTAATCAGATTCTTCTTACAAGTAAATATCTCAGTTAACCTGTTAACCGGCTATGACGAAATATTTCAATAGGAAATGAATAGATTTTCAGTTACTTCCCAGTTAACAAGTTAAACTTCAACAATATGCATTATGTGCACCATTTATTTATAAGTGATTTTGCTTGATAACCAATTTAATCTGTTATTCATTATTATATAAACCATATTTTGGTTTGAATTCCATTATTTAGTATGGTTTTAAACAAGCTGATAGATTTTAGCATTAATAATTTCATTTTAAAAATCTTTTTTAAACTTTAACTTCTTATAATTGTATGAAGCAATTATTATTATTATTTTTAAATACAGGGATTTTTATTTTGTTACCTAATTTGTGAAGATAGATTTTAAAATTCTTGATTTATCTTGAAATTATTTTTGCCATGCTGTAATAAAATTCGACAGATAAAAGAGTAAAGTCGCTTGATGAAACCATGCTTTAGTGAATTAAACATAAAAAATATACATGTTTCACAAAATATCTTAGAAATTAATTTTTTGTTAAAAATTAATTTTTTGCTTTATTGTCGCTAGAAGCCTTATATAAAATATCGTATAAAAAGAAAGCCAACAGCTTTGCTACCGGGGCTCAAATATAGATATTTCTTTAAGAAACTCGTCTGATAGATAAGTTTTACTTTCTCGTATATTTAGTATAGAGAAAGTAAGTATTCATAAAAAAATTCGAACTCCAGATTTTGATGAATTTCCACTAGTTCGAAAAACCTATTTTTGATAAATATCTGTCCGTCTGTCTGCATGTAACAAGATAACTTAAAAATACTTTTTAGTTAGACGACTTAAATTAGGTATACTGTTTTTATACCGAATTTCCAGATTTGTATTAAATTTCGAGTAAATTCTGTTCAGAAATCTGTCTGCCCGAATATGAGTTAATATGATAATAACAAAGCGAAGAAAGTTAGATAAGTAAAATTCGGTACACAGATTTAATATCTGTAGTGTCAAATTTTGAGCCAAATCCAATAATGTGTTGACTGTCTATCGGTCTTTACTTTCAGAAACAAGTAAATGCCATAATTCAACAACGTAATATCTTAAAAATATAAATTTTGTTACGTTATTTTGTGGCTATAAACACAGTTTTGTGTCAAATGTTTGTTTCAATGGATTGAGAAAAATGTGTCTAAAACACAAATTTGGTTTTGGGATACTATTGACGCATGCCAGGGAATAACCGCCAAAAAATTCGCCAAGGTTGACACAATAGATTCAGTAAGAATGCTATATTCAAGACAAAAGATCATATTTCATAACTATTGTACGCCATTGCCATGTATGACATGATAAGTTTATTAGAGAGTATGCGAGAAAGTTTTGGAGAGACCAATCCCACTGTTTTGTGTTTTTGCCTTAATTTATTCAGAATAGAATGTCGTTGTCCAGAAATGCGTGTTCTACCGTTCGAAAACTTATCAGAGATGAATTCCAGCATTAAGTGATTATTTGTTTTAGAAACACCTGCCGGGCATGACGTCATGAAGATATGAGTCAACCAACTATAGCTGCTAAATATTTAAACAAAAACATAAAAAGACAATGGTTTAAAATCTCCGATATATTTAGAATATGATATACTATGAATATAATATATCAATATATAATGATATAATATGAGTTTTCAATTGTGTAGACATCTATATTAACGTTGAGAATTAAATATATAATTTTTATGGCATTTACATAAATTATATATTTAATAATATTTTAAAATCTAATTAATTTCCTAATTTTTAGCTCAATTTAGCCCATATTAACTTCACCTTAAAATATTCTCTATTTTCTGATACCATTTCATTTTTTTTATTTAATTAATGCAACAGAAAGTTCTTTAAAAATGCTTTAGTCAGCGAGTACCACGCTCAGAGTGAAGAGATAAAAAATTGCTGACCAAAACAAATTTCTCTAAAAGAGCCCTGTGTTTCTGGGCAGACGCGTACGCTTCTGCCCAGAACGTGTAGGAAAATTTTTCCTCTCTTATTAGCTTTTTCATCATTTCGTTTTATGTCGTTTTGTCCAAAAAGGAATTTGCTGTCACAGCGTTTTTATTCTGTGTGAAAATATTAGCATTAACCGTAACATTAACTTAGAAAATGTTATGGTCTAGGCTAAGTTCGAGCGATTAGAAAATTATTTTTAGAACGTATAGATTAATTAGAAATTATCACGCACACGCACAGAGAGAGAGAGAGCAAGTATAAGAAAGAAAATATGCTAAGGTCACGAATAATTTATTGAAATGAAAATTTTATTTTAAATACATTTTAAGCATTTTATCTGTTTTCCCACCATATGGATATTCCCACCTGATGAGATAAAGACGGTCTGTGTTTTCTCATATTTGCCTCGGATGGTATTGAAAAATTTATGAGCTCTTTCTGTTTCACGGTTACTGCAATTTTTTGGGTCTATTTTTCTTTTTGGGTTATCATTTTGTTTTCCGTATTTATTTATTACTTCCATAAAAGTATGAAAAAAAAATCCAGCCTGTTTGAAAGTAGAGTTACTAAAATAAACAATAATTATTTTCTCTTTCCGTTTGCCGTTTTCAGTAATGTTAAAAGATATTTGATAGAACTACCGAATAAAAGATATTTGATAGAACTTTATAGTTTTTGTTAAAATATTTAGATGTATTTCGTTAAAATAACATGTTGCTTTAAATTAATTTCTCGTTTGAACATCTTTCCGATAATTGGGCATATTAGCAAAGGGTTTTATATTCACCATTAAAAAAATCATTAAATCCCATCATTAAAAAATCTTGCAGTATTTTTTACTGGAAAAATGTAACACTAATTAATAATGAACATAGATTAATTAAAGAATACACTGAAAATTTTATTTATCGCTGTTTTGGTTTTTATTTTAGCTAAGGTGATCTTTTATTTGATCATTATCTTTATGATACTTATTTTTGCTATCAAAAACAGTAATATGAAAGAAGCAGATCGTATGAAATTTTTACGCTTTTAAATTTTTTTATGTGATTTCTTGCAGGGTACAATGGATAAAGGAATTAAATTATAAAGAATGATTTACTGTTTTTGTTTACTGTTTGACGTTTCAATCCATAAATTAACATATTTTAAAAGATAAAATTATTTTTAAAAAAATTCTTTTGTTACCACAAGTATTTGTTTTGTTATACAAGTATTTATTTGGAAGGATAAATCCACATCTAATTTTTTAAACAAATCTATCGATAGGTGGACTGAATATAGACTTGCATGTACTTTCACATGCATGTAAGCGTGATACCTCAAAAACGCTATGGTTTAAATAAATGAAATTTAGTATGTGTTCTTATGATTGCAATTGTATTTCTGCACTCAATTTTGATTGTAATCGTCGGAAAGAAGGCATTCAAAATACATATTCGGTTTTCCATAGCTGCATCTCAATTTCCATCCGAGCAATGAATTGCTAAATATTAAATAAATGAAATTTTTTAGACATTTTATAACATTTAAATAAGGATTTAAATAAATGTAATTTAGTACCACCTCACTGATAAAAATGAAATTTTGTGTTAAATTTTGGTTTCCGCCTATCTAAAAAAATGCTCCTAAAATGCATATTCGATTTACTTCATTGAACTACGAAAGACAAAAAGATTCTATATAGGAGTCTGAAAATAAAAATTTGAGCACTCATAGAGTTCACAGATTTGGCCAAGACTCATATTTTTTTATATGGGGAAGGGATGTATATAACACATTTATTAGTGAAAATGCAATCAAGTGACTACTCCCGTAAATTTTATGCATAATTTATGTTCATTTCTTAAAATAATCGCGTTTTTTATGCTTTTATACTTGAAAAGTTTCGTTTATTCAAATACAACCTACTTTTGAAATATCAGTATAAAGTTCTAGTTCATGAGTTTCGTGTGGTCCCATTCCTTCTATGATAATTGTCGCCACTCTTTCATGTTTAACGGGCTGGTAAGGTCTCAACTTCGGACCTATTCCAAGACCCTATTCCAACGAAGTACCGCCATATAAGTGGGTCTGGTGCTCGTTAAATCCGTCCGTTAAATGTTAAATCCGTTAAACGTCCTTCCGCTGTTGTGGCGTGGAAGTTTGCAGAGGGGATGCAAGCTCAGGTGTCGTCCTCATGACCGTGGTTCAAAATTACGAGTTCCGTCTCAAAACAGCTCTAGTGTTGCTTTAAAATAGGGAATTAATATAACTAAACTAAGCTTTCACGTTTAACGGTAAAGTTCTCTAATTTGACACCTCTAATTTCTGTTTCTTGTAGTGCATTCGCAACACTGTTGTTTGTTATTTTATCTCAACAACAATAATTTTTATCCGTTGTATTTTCAATGCAGTCATTGATTTCAGTTTTCAAATAATTTTTCAATGATTTTTTTAGCAGTTTCAAAGTTGGAAGATTTACAGCCATCCTGGCGGGAATCATTATTTGATATATTCTTATTCATTTATTTTTCAAAATATTTTTTCAACTCTTTTGCTGGGAGAGCACGAATCTTTCGATCAATATGGCATCCCTCTAGTTGGAGACTGCTACTCGTAAATAGGGTTATTTGAAAGATTGGGCTTCGCAGAAATGGAATGTACACCCATTTTATACGCATATAATTAGCTTTTTTTTAAAAAAATAGAGTGAGCAGTTTCGTTTCACATTATAACATATTTATAACTTAATTAGCATGATAATTAATTATTTTAGGTTAAATTTTTCTTAATTTCATTAAATTCATGAAAATTATAAGATAGCATTAAGTTATCACTTATAAATTATCATCAAGTTATCATTTAATATATCAAGTATATGTTATGACTTATAAACTGACTGGCATCTGCATTTCTACATAATAAAATTTAAGCAGATGTTTGGTGTTTCTAAATGCAATAATAACTGAATGAACTGAATGAAACAGCTTGAAACCTGATCAGTTATACTTGACAAACCCTTATGTTTTAGATTTCATCTAATTTGTATTTTTCTTTAAAGTGTATGAAGTATAGAAAAAGCATTGTAATCGTCAAAAAATTCATTTTCATGAATTAGCACATTTCAAATCTCACTGAGTTTGAAACACAATTTTTTGACATTATGCCTGTCTGTCTGTGAATACGATAATTCAAAAACACTTTGAACTAAAAGGCTGAAATTCGGTATATGGAATTACGACTAAATTTGTCGATATATATCGAATTTTGAATGAAATCCATTCATTGGAAGTCTGTCTGTATGCCCGTTCTAGTACAAGTGAGTTTCATAACTGTAAAGCGTTAAGAAATAGGTACATAGAATTTGGTACCTGTTTTATCATTTAAGATATAAATAATTATCAAATTTCGAATCAAATCCGTCGAACGACTTTCTGTCTGTTAGTCTATACTTTCACATGCATGCAAACACAATAGCTTACAAATGCAAAAGCTGAAATCAATGAAATTCGATTTGTTATCTTGTGACTACAACTGGAGTTTCGTGTCGAATTTTTGTATCAGTTTTCGGGCAAAAAGACTATTCTCATGACAGATTCTCTAAAAGTACTAGATTCGCGCCAAAGATATATATTTTGTAACTATCGTTCACCAAATGCTATGCAAGGAATTTTCGGCCTTATCTAAGGACCACATTACAATTTTCTGCAGAGGAAGAGGATTAAAACCTTTATTGGAAAATTGAGGAGAAAGGTTCGGGGCGATCACTCCCGCTGGTTTACAAATGTATTTATTAGGCAACTAGTAATTGCCTAAGTAATTGCCTAATATATTTGTTTGGAATCTGTCAGTATATTTATAGTGTTATGAAGCATCAGACCAATGCTCTTTTTAAAAATTAGATCATATTTTTCGGTAATACAATATGTACTTGCAGTCGAAGGACATTATTTTAACCTTAAAATTATACATTGTGATTAATATTAAAATTATACACAATGATGCCACAGTAAAAGATTCTATTTCAACTCTAAAATCCTATATTCCAATCTTCCTCTATTATATGTTGATTCAGTCGTCTTACTCTTTAATATTCTATTCAGTTGCTTTTCACCATTTTTTCAATTTAATTTACTGAATGAGGAAAAGTGTCTCTTTTAAAAATTATATGCAAAAAAAAGAAAAAAAAAAGAATGTAGGAAAGAGCGACGTCGTAAAGCAGAGTTCGCACGAGGCCAACGATTGAGCGCAGTGGAAGATCAAGCATATCTCAGGAAGACCTCGTGACCCCAACGGGACAATGGCAAATGGTTGTCTCATCGGGACCTGGACATCACGTGATCTTCCTGATGTAGGCGTGGCTTTCTATTGAGCCCAATAGTTGGTCTCGTATGAACCCTACTTAAGATTGGGAAGCGGGGTGAGACTGGGTATCTTCATTTTTTTGCAATTGTTTTTGTTGCTTTGTAGATAGATATTGAACTATACTCCATTAGTCAAGAAAAAGAAGCAATCCAATTGGCCATATGTATGGCATCTGTGTAGGCGGGTTTGTTTTACTGTACTAACACTTTAATGTTCTTTTGTTCTTAAACTACCCTTGTTCAAAAATTAATAAAGTTATAATTTTATTTAATGTTATTGCATGTTTACCAAGGATTTATACCTTGGAAAATAATAAGGATTCTTTCAATGAAGATATAAAAGCATCATATATTGATTGTTTGTATTTTATAACTCAAAGAAAAGAGGAGGATGGATCCAATGTGAAAAGTGTCTTAATTGGGTGCACGAAGGCAACGGTGGAGTGCAGAAAGACAATGAATTTGCATTCAAATTTTATAAATAATGGGAATTATCTGCTACTTTTCTGTTAAAAGTGGAGTTAACCGTGTTTGCTATAAAACAAATATGAATACCAGGTTTTACTCCACTATTAGGATAAACAGAGTAATTTGATTTTATGTTTTTAAAGGAAAGTCAATGATAAAAAAGTCGTTAAATTGTGATTTTCTAAGAATGATGTATTGCAATCGGTTAAGCAACGGATATTTTAATACCAATCTATCTCTAGTTAAATAAATTAGTTCCAACAGGCTGCTGAGATTTAGGTATCCGATTTAACCGCATTTCCCGTTACATATCATAAACATCTCCAAAGACTATTTTGAAATGTAATTCTTTTTACTTTCTTGTACATGAAGTATAAAAGAAAAAGCATTGTAATCGTTAAAATATTCCATTTCGAGATTTTAACGAATCTTTATATGTCAAGTCTTCCTGAGTTCAAAAAATAGATTTTTGGAATTCTTTCGGCCTATATGTGAGCACGATACTCTAAAACATTTGAACTAGATGAATGAAATTTGGGATCTGGGCTCTACGCCAAAATTGTAGTTTTTTATGAAATTTTGAACGGAATCCATTCAGAGGATTTCTAGCTACTTGGCTGTCTGAGTATAATTTAGCTCATTAACTACAAAACAAAGTAAGCTAGATAGGTAAATTTTGTACTATCCACCTGTACTTTCCGTGTATTTTGTACTATTTCATGTACTTTCCTGTATCCATGCAAACGCAATAACTCAAACACTCAATGATTAAAATCAATTAAATTCAATGATTAAAATCAATTGACTACAATTGTAGTTGTGCATCAGATATTGGTTTCAACTGGTCAGGAAAAAGATCTCCAAAATGTACATTCAGTGTTCTGATACTTTAGTATTAAACATATTAAACATTTAGCAATCATAACTATGTATTTATTGCTAAAAGTCATCAAAGATCACCCTGTCTTTCATGACTATTATTCGCCAATATCATGCAATTAATAATACGCAAATGCATTTACTACAGAATATGGGAGAAAATTTCAAGGGAAACCACCCGACGCTAACTTGTATCTGCAGCAAAATTATATTTTTCTCAAGTTAATACAAAGTGATATTCCAGGGTAGAGTAAAAGAATTTTTCGTCAAATATTATTTTTGTTTATTTAAATAGCAAATATCTGATTTTTTAAATCTACTGAAATTGCATTAGTCATATGAATACCGATTTCTTTTATTGTTTTCCTTTAAATGACTGAGCCGATTTTTGATTTCCAGTATTTATCTTATTTGCATTTGAAATTCATGAATAATTAAGAGAATTGTTTTTCTAATAAAACGAATCGTTGAAGGTTACGGAAATATCTCATAATCTATCTATACTTATAATACAGCTCAATGTGTGTGTTGGCGCTCTACGGGCCAGACCGTTCCACGTACAGCTACCAAATTTGAAATGTGTATACCTTCTTTCACATTGTTGGAGGCCGGAAATGCGCACCTAGGAGCGATTTTTTAAAATTTTTAATTAGAATTTTAATTAATTAAAAATCAAGCGAAATTTCAACGTTTTTTCCTCTATAACTTCCGAAAATATTGCAGAACAAATTTATTTTTCGATCAAGTTAAAGTTCAAAAAATTATCTTTTTAATTATACCAATACTTATAGATAAAGTTTCCATTTTTAACGAATTTTTAAAGAAATATTTTAACCAAATTTTTCAACAATATATTGCAGACAAAATAAAAATAAAATTTAATTTGCACGAG
Source organism: Argiope aurantia (assembly GCA_026543865.1). Taxonomy (NCBI): domain Eukaryota; kingdom Metazoa; phylum Arthropoda; class Arachnida; order Araneae; family Araneidae; genus Argiope; species Argiope aurantia. The sequence continues at coordinate 826,643 of JAPMOR010013083.1, forward strand.
AAAGTTAATGGGAAAAAATGAGCTTTTATCAACTAGTTGCCCTCACATTGACAGAAGTTCAAATTAAAAAATAAATGAATTATTATCGTAAATTCAATATATAACAGTGTAAATTTTAGCACGTGTCTATATGAAGTGAAAAAAATTTGAAATATGATATTTTCTAAAAAGTAAATGAGGAAAAATTGCCTATGATCTTTTACAATATCTATATTATTAATCGAGTAAAACAGTTTAATTTTAAGGTATATAGGATATACATTTAATATATATAGGATAATAACTCTAATCAATGCTCATCAGCTAATTTGGGGCATACATCTACTAACAAAATGGTCTAAATGAACTAAATAGCTGTACTTGGAGAATTATGGAGAAAAAAGCATGTATCTTAAAAATGCGCTTTTATTAATGAAGAAGTTTAATCAAATTAATAAAAGTATTAGAAGTATAAACAGAATTGTTGAAAAGATATCGGCAGTTCAATTTTATTTATTTAATGAATTTTTAATTTATAAATGTTAATTTATTTTGTGATGACATTCATTGTTGTTTCATTTTCTTATGGTTCCTTTTGCAATGCATTGTTATTTTACGATTTTAGTTTTATTATCCATATTTTTGAAAAAAGAAACTATTCTTCATTTTTCTTTACACTCATAAATTTATTTTATTATCTTTATGCCTTTTCTCTGTTATATTTTATTATATTTCATAATTCATTCATATATATATATATATATATATATATATATATATATATATATATATATGTAAGCATTATTTTATGGGAAGCAAGATGCAGTTGTGAAGACAGTGAAAAGACTTTTGATTTCCTGACGTCGTTTCATTTCATTTTGGTGAAGCAGGCATATGAACAAGCGATGAGCACACAGAACGACACCGAAAGGAATGAGGAAAAAGCTCTTGGACATTTTATCCCTGGTCTTATATAACCTGAGATTTTGATAGGGAAAATATTTCTTTACAGTGCTAATATATCATTAAGATTTCGATAAGGATTTTTGCTACACGCGTCGACAAGGCAGGGGAAACACAGGGATCTTTAAAAAAAAAGAATGTGCTTATTAGACATTTTTCTAACCCTTCACGCGGAGTGTGTGAAAGTTAAGCGTTTAGCCGATTCAGCAATTTTACAAAGCTTTTCTTGAATTAATTAAGTAGAGAAAGTGGAATTGGATCACAAAATAAGAGAATATTTTAGAATGAAGTTACTATGGGCTCAATTAAGATAAAACCTTGGAAATTAATTAAATTGAAATTAGAGTTAAAATATCATTACACACACACACACACACACACATATATATATATATATAAATTAAATAATATAATTTAAATTAATCTATTAACTGATCTGATAGTTAAGGTAAGATATTAAAATCTTGTTTTGTAATCTGTACCACATTAGCATGAAATATTTTAACACTCTAAATATATCAAAACTTTAATAACAAATATACAACAAAATTCATTTTTAAAATATAAAAAATAGACTATATCAGTAAAAACACGTAGAAAACATATAGATATAATTAAAATATTATTAGAATAATTTAGCATTATACACAATATGTTTGTTCTTTCTTTATTAGCATACTAGCCGCCTTTGGCGACCAGCCGGTTCGCCAGTATTACAGCTCGCTACAATTTTCAATTAAATATTTTAAGTAACTGGTCTCTTAAAGGATTCTCAAACAAAACATTTTTAATCTTCAAATTTTGATAGCCATACCAAACTTATACTGTTTAGATCGTTTCGTTCAATTTACTATATATATTTTGCTAATTTGTTGTCATTTCCGGCAAAATTTCAACTTTAATTTAAAATGTAAATGATGAAATTGCAATTAATATTAAGATATTTTTTAATAAAACCGAGCGTTTTATTTTATTTATCATCATTATTGTTATTTATTAATTATTATTGTTATTGAATGTGAGTATTGCAAACAGAATCGCTCGGTATTTAAGTATTATGTTAACTACAAAATATTTTTCATCATTTATGTAATATCTCAAACAATAATTCAACAAAAATTTCTGAGATTCAGCATAAAATTCAGTTTTTAGTTTTGCTTTCAAAAGGATTGAAATGAAATCAATAATAATATTTTGTTCCTGCCTATAAATATATTTCAAAAATTATGAAGTCTAAATTTAATGCTGTAAGGTATCATATTCTGAGAAATATTCTGAACACACCAAATTTTAAATAAATGAATGAATGTTTCTATTTTCTACGATCAACTAAGACTTATTTATGAAGTTTTAAATGTTCAAAATGTTGAAAAACTCAACATTTTCATAATCTTAGGCCAATTAATCTTGAGAAACCTGCTTGCTGATTGGCGTATTTTCTTTGAAGCGATCGATGGAAAATCTAAAATTATCTTTTTTTTATTGAATAGTGATATTCAAAGTTTCATAAATCAGCCAGTTTAGGTGATTGGAAATTGAATCTTAAAAGTCAGTGATTTAGTTGATTGGAAATTAACTCTATGACCACCATAAAATCTGTGCTTTCTCTTGTGGTGTATGCATTCTCCTTAATATCCGCTCGAATAAAACATCACATACAAAAGTACTACATCAAACACATCAAAAGTAAACATAACATTTCAATAGTTGCCAAAAACAAAAGAGAGAAAAATGCAATTAATAAGCAGACGATATTTAGAAAAGTACAGATATTTTGACTGGAAAATGAAATTATCTGAAATTAAAAACACGCGCAGACGATATTTACAAAAGTAAATATATTCAAACCTGAAAAGGAAAATATATGAGGTATTCCATCAATAAATGCCATAAGTTTGTTTATATCTTCATTATTTTATGAGTCATTAAACATCAAAATGGGTCAATTAATCTTAAGACACCTGCGCGCTGATTGGCGAATTTTCTTTGAAACGATCGATGGAAAATCTAAAATTATCCTTTGTTTATTGAATAGTGATATTCAAATTTTCATAAATCAGTCAGTTTAAGTGATTGATTTAGTTGATTGGAAATTAACTCTTTTTATTTAAAATATTAGTGTTTCAAGAACATTTTGTTAATCGTGATTTCCACAGCAGAAGCTTTATGTAAAATCAAAAATCCGTTATTTATTAAGGCATTTATTGAATCAAGTTACATAAAATATAATCATTTTCCATTTAGATCATTTTAGCAGATCTGTATTTTACTAAAAGTTTACAAATTAGCTGTGTGGCCCTGATTTGAATGGATATCCTGTTCATATTAAACAAAACTTGCCTTAAAATAAAACTGATTTATTGGTTTAACAATAGAGAGAGTTTAAAAGATCATAAAATTATTTTTCTTGAATTTATTTTTTAGAAAAAATAATATTTCATATTTGTTTAATTTCCTACAAACACGTACCGAAAATTATATTTTTGCAGATTTCATTTACAAAAAGATTTAATTCATTTTTAATTGGAGCTTTAATCAATGTGATGGCAACACTGTGAAAAAAGCTGATTTTTTCCCATGAATGCGAAACGTGCTTAATTTCAATTTTTATTTTTTACGAAAAAAATTATTGATAAACATAGTTAAAATATTTATTTAAAAATTCATTAAAAATAGAAATTTAATTTTAAGATTAAAACATTAGTATCATTTAAAAGATAAATTTTTGATCTTTAAATTCATGTAAAAATATTTTTTTTGCGGTAATATTTTCGGAAGTTATAGCAGAAAAACGTCAAAATTTCGCTTAATTTTTAAATAAATAAAATTCTAGTTAAAAATTCGAAAAAATAACCCCTAGGTGCACATTCTCGGCCTTCAATGTGTACACGTGCCAAAGTTGGTAGCTGTAGGTTGAATGGTCTGGCCTGTAGAGCGCCAACACACACACACACACACACACACACACACACACACACACACACACA
>JAPMOR010013083.1:834565-870168 GCA_026543865.1 Argiope aurantia
AATTCAAATTCAAATCCTCAGAAATTTTCTCGCATTTTAACAAGATGTAAACAATTTGTAATATTAAAAATCTTTATATTGAGACGATAAACAATCTTCTTAAAAATTTAATATTCTAATCGTCTAAGCATTGAAAAGTTTGTTGCCTTTTTAACAGCTTCTTCTAGATTTCTTGCCTTTGTTTATCGTTACTTAATAGATGGTGGTAAGTTTTGTTTGTTTGTTTGTTTTATTTTTTCATGTGCTCTTTTAAATGCTTTTTTTTTGGTAAATGATTGGTTTTTTATTTCTCTGTCTCCTTTATTGAATATTACTGTAAATCTTTTTCCTTTTTGTCAGTAATCCTTTTGGTGGAGAATTGCTTTTAAATAATTTGGGAGTGGTTTGGAGATGGGTTTTTTTAAAATATAATTTTGCTATTTGGCTACAGATGTTTTTTAAGTTTGGTTTTTTTAAACAGTTTTTTTAGTTTTTTTCCCGCTGTGTTATGAATCATAAACATGGTTTCTTTTTCTTGTGGCGGGTGCAGGAACTATTGTAAAGTTTTCCTCCTTTTGTCATTGAGCTGTTTGATGCATAATTATTGTTTGATGAAAGACTATTGGAACATAGGAACTAGGAACCTTTTGACTATGCATGCCTATCTAATTCTGTTATGGAATATTTTAAATGTCTTAATTTTTTTTATTTTTGCTATTTGGCGAAATGTTTTTTAAGGTTTGGTTTTTTAAACAGTTTTTTTTCCCCCGCTGTGTTACTAGCCATATACATGGTTTCTTTCCGTTGTGTGTGTGGGGGGGGGGGCGCTAAAGATTGGATAAAGATTTTTTTTTTAACGTTTGGTTTTTTTTAGCAGTTTTTGTAGTTTTTTTGCCACTGTGTTACGGATCATATATATATATATATATATGTGTGTGTGTGTGTGTGTGTGTGTGTTTTGCAGAGGGAGGAGGAATTACTGTAAAGTTTTCCTCCTTTTGTCATTGATCTGTTTGATGTATAATTATTGTTTCATAAAATCTTTTGATTATGTATGCCTATCGAATTTTGTTATCTAATATTTTAAATTTCTTAAATTTTTGTATTTTACAGGGTTTTTTTTTCTTGTTTTGGTTCTGTCTCAGTCTAAAGTTTGGAAGTTTAAATATCTTATTTTGTGAGATTCTTTTTTTTTAAATTTAGTCTTTCTGTTTTTGTATTTTGTATTTCTTTGTGTATTTTTTTTTTTTTTTTGTAAAAACTTCATTTCTTAGAATTTTAGGATCAAAAGGGTATAAGTTTTAGATGATTGTGAGACCCTTCACAGAAAGAAAGTTCCCATTTTCACTTCCTAAACGAAAAGAGCATTTGATAAAATTGTCAGGCTGAATTCATATTCTCATTCATTTTTTCTTTTCTTTTCTTTTTTTTTTATTTTTTTTTTACTATTTTTACTTATTAAAATCTCCAGATTTATTTTTTCTTACTACGAAATAAATTATAAACTTAAAATGTATTGATATAAGCACAAAATATATTGATAGTATAATATATTCATATAATTTCATTGCCTTTTGTCGCAGTAAAAATTTTAATTAAAGTCTATTTGTATGGAGTTAATTGAGAACCTTCATGTTTTGGAATTGATAAATAATGAAATATATTTGATAGTTATATGTGCAATGACGTAAAGAGACAGAAGCTCTGCAAATTTACCCATCATATTCTGAATGTAGCATGACTGCATAATTGCATATATTGCGTAATCTATATGAAAGTTTACTTATTCTTGGCATTGTAATCGTATCTTCTCTGATTTTTCCTTAAATTTGGGAAAACTGTACGTTACTAGCAATTTCCTGTGGTAGCTCACTATATTAATAGTTATATAATGTTAATCTAGTTATGTCAGCTAAATTTACTGAACTACAGTTTCAAAAAAAGAAAATATTATTTTATATCATATTTGAATTATAGAAATATAAAGCAACCTTATAAAGCTTGTCTTGCTTGAAAAATAATGAAATCAATTGCCAAAACAGACCAGTTGTTGGGCTTAGGGATTTTGCTAAAGTTTATTATTGCGGTAATTTCGAAAATGGAGCATTCGGAAAACAAACGATCATAGATGACATTTTTAACGATCCTGAATTTTGATGTAAAAAAAATTGGCGAAATCGGTACATGATAGTAACTAATGGATTTAATCATGATTTTTACCGCACAGTTACGTAGTATTTTTGAGATTTCTGACGAAAATAAAAAGTTGAGGGGGGAGGAATTGTGCGTTTTTTGCGCAAGAGCCAATATGCACTAAACTGCGTCATTTGATTAAAAAAAGAACTGTTGTATTTTAAAGTGCCTAAAAATGACGGGGACAGTGACATAAGTAAAAAATAATAAAATATGAGATATTTAATAAAATTATGACGCACTGGTGATAAAAATGATATTATTGATGAACTACAGGGAGTGCCCCCCCCCCCCAAATTTTCTCACATACTCTCTAATAAAGTTGCTACCACTACTCATGAAAAAAATTGTGAACCTTGGCTAACAAAGAGAATGTCTTGCATGGCAAAGTCGTACAACAAGTAGGAAATGTTAATCTTTCACGAGACATTTTCCTGAATCTATCGAGTCATCCTTGATGAGTTATTTGGTGATTAATCCCTGGCATACAGACAATAGTATCCGAAAATCGAATTTGTGTTTTAGATGCTTTTCTTCCCAACCTATCGAAACAAAAATTTGACACAAAATTACACTTGTAGTCACAAAATCACATACCAAATTTGATATATTTAAGTCATTTTGTATCTTTGAACTATCGCGTTTATATGTTTCTAAAAGTACAGACGAATAGACGGTGAATCCTTTGTTAAATTTGGTTCAAACTTTGACAGGTGTCTGGACCATGCATGTTAAATCTTGTGCCAAATTTTATCCATCTAGCTCTCTTAGGATTTTGTAGTTTTCGTGCTAACTTATATTGGAACAGTCAGATAGAAATACTTTCCCTGAACCGATTTTACTCAAAATTTGAATGAAATCTGCAAATTTGGTGCAAAGACAGTGCACCAAATTTCATTCATCTATCTCAAAATGTTTTTGAATTATTTTGTATCACTGACAGACAAACAGGCAGACATTTTTTGAAAGTGGGTTTTACGAACTTAGGAAGGTCTAACCATGGGGATTCGTCACAATTTCGCGTTCGAATTTCTTTGACGATTACAACAATTTCTCTACACTTCGTATACGGGTAAGTAAAAATGATTCAATAGAGTTAAATGCATGTAAAAAAACACCCATAACTTTTAAAACATTAAAAAAAATTGATCGAATTGATCGAGGAGAAAGCGTCCAGTTATGACGTAATTCATGGTGATCCTTTTCTATGAAATAAAAACTGTCAAAATCATTGCATTGTTTATGGGTAAAAAAAAAGTTTTTTTCTTTCATTTTTGCCAATTATTTGAAGATAGCCACCTTTAGCCGCAATCTAATTCCCTAGGAATAAATTAAGTTTTCATGCTTTCCACCCTAAAAATAATTTTAATCATCAAATTATGACATCAAAGCCGTATTATTTTAATTACCTTGCAATCATTATTTCATTCAAACTATCAAAATAGAGTCAAATCCTATGACATTTTTAAAACTGTTAGCATCTGTACCTAATCATAATTGTATAATAGAATCGTAATTTTAGTTAGGATATAAACTAAATTTTGGGTATTTTAAATTTATTTCCTTACTCTTCATGTAAACTACACAGATATTAAACCGAATCCTTCTTCCTTAGTTTTCAACAGCAGGAGAAAATAATGCAATCAAATACTTGACAAGACAATGAAAACGGATTGAATTTTGAACGATGAAATTTTTTTGTTGAAAATTGTACAACAGAGTAATTCTTTTAAAAATTATTAATATTCCGGAAAAGGTTGCAAGACAATTCTGTTAACATTAAAAAGGGAATTTTTAAACTTTAAATTGAGGTGGAAATTAACTTTGTGTAATAATATTTCTGGGAATTATGACACAAGGTCACCAAAGGTCACTCCGTGAGGTGCACTTTTGACTTTGACATTATTAAAGTATTTGGCCTTGAGGTGCCCTTTTTATCCTCCAAAGTACATCAGGGTCAAATTTTGTAGCTCTAGGTTAAATAGTAAATTCCGTAGAACGCAAACACAAACAAAAGTACACACATTCATCTTTATTATTGGTAAAAATACACAGATGGACGGTTCCATTTTATATCTTTTCAGAACTTTTCCAAAGCGTTTTACACAGATATGCAATTTTTTTTAGTTATGAAAGTTTTATTTTCGTCAAAATTCTCACCAGATTTTTAGAAATCTAAATGGAACCTAAATATGACTATCAGTGGAGTATTCTGCAAGCAGATATATTTTCCTATGTGTTCAAAAACATATTTAATGTTATTTTCTCTAGGTAAAATTTTAATGCCAATATAAATTGTATGATTTTGCTGCAAATAATTCTATGTTATTATTCTATGTTAGGAAACTAAATGATTTGGTGTCTGGATTTTATGTTACACTGGAAATAATACTACATCATATAAAATCTTAGCTTAGATTTTTTTTTTTGTAAATTATCGCAAATTCGATCTTAATTTTCTTTTTGATGCTTAATTTATTCCAAAAAAACTTTTATAAAACTTTTTCCTCATAATAAGCAATAAAATTTTAAGTAGAGATCTGAATCTTTACCTTCACATGAAACAAATTTATTTTAACAGAAGCTTTCAGATGAAGTTGTAATAAAATATAAATTACTGTCTTATCACACAAAATTGTTATTATTCTGTTAAAAAACACTGCTTATTCTAAAGTGCCATTTATTTTCTTAGTGAAGGTTACGGGAAAAGTTAAATTTGACACGAAAATACTTTATTTCTATTTAAAAATATTCTTATTAAAAATAAAAACTCTTTAAAATGTGAAAAAATCCGTCGGTGCCATACGTCCCACCGCTGGTGCTATGTGGAAGCTTGGAGAAGTGGGTGCCAGTTCCCCGTCATTTGATCGCGGCTCAAAATTATGAGGTCCATCCCAAAATACCCCTAGTGTTTCTTTAAAACCGGGACGTTGATGTAACTTAACTTTTTCAATCACAGATTTACGCCATCACTCAGCGTATGAATCCAATTATGATATTTTGTGTTAAATCATTTCTTCTCTTTCCTTTGTTCCTTTACAAAGGATATAAAAGCATGTAGCCTTTTTTGGATAAAGTTTATGTTCTTTTTTTACTTTTACTTATTTCGCTTCGCTTCGCTTCCAGTTTAAAACAAATATTAATAATTATCATCATTTTCTAGGATATTCTTCTAATAATCCTATTGATTTAGAAAGTCCGTTTAAACGAATCGTTTGTAGTTTTAATCGGAGCAAAATTAGGACAAAATCAAAATGCCGCCTAAATTACCTTTAAACATTTTTAATGCAAGGACTTTAGTTACATTGACTTTATGGTAAAGACTTTGTAATGATTGGATTTTGAAGCGCTAGGAAATAAACGTTCATAGATGGCGCTAGACAACTAGCGCGAGTGTAATTAAAAGAGTGAGGTCATTCGAGTGTTTGCTCTTGGAGAAGAAGGATTTACTGAGCAGAGTAACTCGAACGAATCTGCAATAAATTTGTTGTTAAGTTTTCTATTTGCCTATTTATTCAAAGCACTCACGATCCAGCCACGACATTTGGCGCGTCGGTCAGGATTGATAATCGAGTGCTATTTTTGACGAACTTGAAATCGAACTTTATTCGATAAAGGTGTGCTTTCGGTATCGGTATGGCCTTCCTAGGCAGTGCGAAAGAGGAAGATTTGAAGTTGTTGTCGGAAGAGCTGCGTGAAACTTTTTCATTAACGATGAAAATTGTGGACAAAAAAATTAATTACTGGAAGTAAAAATTACGAGGAAGAGTTTGTGAAGAAACAAATGATAGTTATCATAGAAGGTAGAAAAGAGAGAGAAGATCAAAAACGAAAGCAAGAAGAACGAGAATTTGAAGAAAGAAAAATTAAAGAAGAGTGGGAATTACAGGAGAAAAAGGCACAAGAAGAACGAGAATTCGAACTTGAGAAACAGAAGCTGCAATATTCCAGTGTACCCATGGATGTCGAATTACCAACTTCCAAGATAGAACTCAGGCACGTGATGCAAAAATTCGATGAAAAGAACAGTGATATCAATTTATATTTGCTGTTGTTTGAGAGGCAAGCCGTGTGGGCTCAAATAAAACGGGAAGATTACGTGTCGCATCTAATAGGATTATTGCTAACGGATATAACCCAACTCATCGCTCGAGAGCCAATCGTGAAAGTTAAGGATTATGACCACATCAAGAGTTTATTAGTGAAACGATTTAAACTCAGCCTGGAAAAATTCAGGCAAAAGTTTATGACTCATTTTAAAAGACCGGAGACTACCTGGTGCGATTTTACTTACGAGCTTAAAAATTATTTTGAGCAATGGTTTCAAGGATTGGAAATAACTAATTTTGAAAGTTTGTCGGATTTAATCATAACAGAACAGATAAAGCGAAAAATACCTACGGATATTAAAGAACATTTTATTGTTGTTTGGTCACAATTCACGAATCCAAACGAAACTGCAAGCAAATTAGATGATTATGAAAATGTGCAATCAGTGTGAGGAAAAAGAAAGAACTACATCAAGAGAATAACTGTTCTAAACATTAAACCTACGACGAAAGAGTAGAGAGACATTTTTCGGAACGGAAATATGTACCCGCTTTAACGAGAATTCAGAAACAAAAACTTTCATAAAAACGAAACTACAAATTCAAGAAAAGTAACAAGAGACTGTTACGTTTGTAGATTGTCGCATTTTGCTAGAGACTGCCCAAATAGACATAAAAAATCGCAATTGAGAGAATCTGTGGCAGAAAAGAAACGGGAAGACATTTTAACCGCGGAAATTCAGTCGGAATTAATTAATGGTGAAAAAGGCTTAAATATCAATCCTTTACAATACGTTGATATTTGTGTGCACAATAGAGAACTGAAACCCCTAGTTGACTCAGGTGTTATGATACCAGTTTTAAATTCTAAATATGTGTCAAGTGAACAAAAAGAAAAAGGAAAAATCATTTTAAAAAGTGCATTTAGAGAAAGGATTAACTCTACTCTTTTCGAGTTTTCAAATATCATTAAAAGATAAAAACAACGAGGATTTTCCAGGCCTATTGAGATAGTTGCAGCTATCACAGATAGAATTCAAGAGCAGTTCATCCTCCCCCGCCCCTCTGTATTAAACTTATTGGGAGAAAGCATAAACCACAGCCGCGCCCAAAACTCGTCTGAATTAGAGGCGCCGATGGAAGAGAGCTTTGATGAATTTATGATTTGTTGTGGAGTTAGTCAGAGCGAAGAACAACCAAGCGGAAATGAAAGCGATTCTTTGGATAAGAAAAACAAAATTAATGCGTTGAAAGAAGAACAAAGAAAATGTGATACTTTGCAAAAAATGTATCGCTTGGAAAAGGAAACTCTTTTCATGAATGATGAATTAAAATTCCACCGGGATAAAATATTAGGCGAAAAAGTGAGTCATTTGGTTTTGCCCAAAAATAAGAGACAGCAAGTTCTTAAATTAGCACATGAATCAAATTTCGGATGCTATATGGGATTAAAAAGACTAGTGAAAGAATTAAATACAGTTTTTATTCGCCGAATATGACAGATAATATTAAAAACTTTTGTAAATCCTGTAAAGAATGCCAGTTGAGGAGTTCGGAAAAAATGATTGATAAAATTCCTATTACACCAGTTCTCCATCCGGAATTGCCATTTGAGATAGTAAATATAGAGCTAATAGGACCCATTGAACCCCCTTCTGCTCGTCGGCATAAGTATGTATTATGTCTAATGGACCAGCATTCTCGATGGCCAGAGGCTATCCCTCTTCTTTCGTTAACGGCTAAAGCTACGTGTGATGCTTTATTGGAGATATTCATGCGGACTGGTATACCCAATGTTATTGCAAGTGATAATGGAACGAACTTTATTTCTAAGTTAACCCAGGAATTCATGAAAAGATTAGGTTGTGCTCCCAGATTTACGACGCCTAAACATCCAGCTGAGAATGGCCTTATAGAAAGATATAATAGGGTGTTCAAAAATTCACTCCATCACATTATCAGAACTGATCCGAGTAATTGGGATAAATACATTCCGTATATGCGTTTTGCGTACAGGGAAGTTCCTAACTGTACGACGGGTGTTACGCAGTTCAAGTTGATGTATGGGCGTGAAGCACGAGGACCTCTCAGTGTTCTAAAATCGAGCTGGTGTGGTGAAGTTGCCATTCCCTTAAACATGGAGAAATCAGTTGTGGATTATTTACAGGAGCAAAAAATAAACTTAGAAAGAGCTGCAGAGGAAGCATCTCTCCTCGCTTCTGGTAAACAGCAGGCGTATGCAGAATATTTGAACCGCCGAATCGCTTCTAAGGAATTTAAGCCAGGTGACCAAGTTTATTTATTAATACCTGATTCATCGAACAAATTGTATGCCCGTTGGACTGGTCCTGGAGAAGTTATAGAGCATTGCCCTCCACATTCATATAAAGTAAAACTTAGCGATAGAAATAAAAAGGCATTGTCATGCAAATAAAATTCGGAAATCCAAGAATTAATGCTGTAGGCATGATCTTTGAAGATGATGCAGACTTTGGAGAAGTTTATTCATCCCCCAGTTATAAAAATGTATGTTACTGGAAAGAGATATTTGATCAAGTGGATTTGCGACATCTTTCTGAGAAAGTGAAATGTCAAATCCTGAACTTATTGCAGAATCATCATTCAATATTTACCGGACAAGTTAGAGTTGCAATGGTTGGTCATCACAAGATAAAATTAGAGGACGATAAAGAAAGGAAAAAACCTCACGTGTACAGGATTCCTGAAGCGCTGAAACCTCAAATAGACTCCCAGATCGAAGAACTCCTGAAACTAGATCTAATCGAAGAGATCTCAGCTGGCATTGCTTATCCTATAGTCTGTGTAAACAAGAAGGATGGATCTATCAGGATGTGCGTGGATTATCGAGCTTTGAATGCAGTGACTAAAATCGAGGATTTCCCCATGGAAGATGCAACGGAATTAATATATTCCATAGGACAGGCAAATGTGATTAGTGTGTTAGATTTTTTGAAGGGGTACTATTCGCTTCCCATGGAAGAAGATTCGCGGGATTATACATCTTTTAAAACCCATAGAGCACAATATCGTTTTAAGGTAATGCCTTTTGGGCTGAAAAATGCAGCTGCAACTTTTCAAAGGGAAATGAACAAAGCATTGTCGCCATACAGAGAATTTTGCCGTGCTTATATTGATGACATTGTTATATTCTCCAATGATATTCCGTCTCACTTGAAACACCTTCATTTGGTGCTGGATAGATTGGAAGAGCTTCAATTCACTGTTAATCTTTCAAAGTGTGCTTTCACGAAATCTGAAATTTCATATCTAGGACATATAATTGGCCCAGGAAAGCATCAAGCTGATTCAGCTAAGTTAGAAACGATCTCTCGTTGCCCGTACCTGAAACCAAGAAACAACTACGTAGTGCTCTTGGCCTGTTCAACTATTATCGTGATTATATTGCGAATTTCGCCGAGATTGCCTTTCCATTAACAGAACTAACAAAGAAAAGAAGCCCTGATGTGTTGTTGTGGTGTGAAATGCATAGTGTTGCTTTTGAAAAATTAAAATCAGCATTGTTATACGCTCCTACTCTACACACCCCGAATATGAGCAAACCCTTTGTGATTCATTGTGATGCCTCGTCAATCGGGATTGGCTGGTGTTATCACAGACTGTCAATGGAAAAATGTGCCCTATCGCTTATGCAAGTCAAAAATTAAACAAAAGCCAACAATCTTGGTCGACAATCGAACGGGAAGCATTTGCTATAGTTTGGAGCTTGAAAAAGTTTGAAACCCTTGTGTTTGGATCCGAGATCCACATTTTTACCGATCATAACCCCCTTCCTTATCTGACCAAGTGCTCTCCTCAGTCATCTCGACTACAAAGGTGGGTATTTGCATTGCAGAGATTCAACATAACATTAAAACATTGCCCTGGTTCTAAAATGCCGCATGCTGATGCTCTGTCACGTTTATTACCAAAATAGACTGAAAAACATTTTTTTAGTATTAATATCATTTTTCTGTTTTATATGTGCAAAACTATTTGAAATAGGATTAGTTGCAGGAATATAAATTTTTCTAGTGTTTGTTATAAATTTTCATTCAGCAGTTTTGGTTATATTTGAAATATCATTTGAGTAATGTTTATCAAGTGAAATCCTTTCTTAATTATGTATTAATGTTTACTAAGTGATTATATTTATTATAAAGTTGTGTTTATTAGTTGATAAGTGATTATATACATTATTAAGTATATATTAATGTATATTAACTGATAAGTGAGTTTCTTATTATCAAGATGGTATTTATATTCAATTGTGCATTTCTTATTTTACCTCATTGCTTTCTTAAATGTTTGTTAGTAATTAGTTTTTCATTCCAGTTAACTTCGCATTTGTGTTTATTTTTATTTGGATAATGTGATGTTATTAGATACGTTTTAAAATCCAATTCATAATTTTAATTCAGAGGTATGTTTATGTTTTGGTATAAACACTACTCTTACATTGGGAGTGTAGTGATTGGATTTTGAAGCGTTAGGAAATAAACGTTCATAGATGGCGCTTGACAACTAGCGCGAGTGTAATTAAAAGAGTGAGGTCATTCGAGTGTTTGCTCTTGGAGAAGGAGTTACTGAGCAGAGTAACTCGAACGAATCTGCAATAAATTTGTTGTTAAGTTTTCTATTTGCCTATTTATTCAAAGCACTCACGAACCAGCCACGACAGACTTTTTGTATTGGCATTCTACAATGAATGTCTAGAACTACCAAACTTAGCATATGCACACCTTGGTAGGTAGGTGGGTCCAGAGAGCAATTTTATTGAAATTTTAATTAATTAAATGATAAGCCGAATTTCTGTGATTTTATGCAATACCCTCCGTAAGTATTGCATAAAACTGAGTTTTACTTCCTTTCAATTAAAAAAAAAATACTTTTTCAATGATCCAATTCAATAATCGAGCAAATTTTTCCTGAATGGTAATTTTTTTAAAATTAATTTTTGTTTAATTTCTAATTATTAATTATATCATAGCCCAGAAATTCAAAAAGTTTTCATTGTTTCATCATATAATTAAGGCTTGATTTTCTTCAGTAGTTAAAAAATAAAGAAGGATTCTGTTTAATAAATGTGCAGTTTACGCGATAAATAAAATAGTAAACTTACTGTATTGAGAAACTTTTAAGGATAGATGTACTCATACAGTCATGATTTTAATAGTGCTATGATGTCATGGGACTGATTTCCATTACAAATGTCCATTATAAAATGAACAGAACATAAGATGATAAAAAAAAAACCCCATGGTTTTAATGTTCTGAAAGTTGAATAATTCATAGACATGAAGTTACGTCTGAACGATTTACTTGAAAATTAAATATAATCAGCATCCTAAGCGATCTAACTGGTTATCGAAGCCGCCTAGTAATAACATATTTCGCTATTTGTTTTAAATCTGCTTCAGGATATTTCCTGAAATAATCATTTTATGATACCTAAATTTGTTTTTTAACCGCAACGTCCTAACTTTTTCTATAAAACATGATTACATAAACATCATTTACATCATTACGACATATATCATTTCACAAATATTTAATAGAATCGAGATATGACATGAGTACAATCTGGGTGATGATCGGAATTTGACATCCCCCCCCCTTTCCCACAGAGAACACACCAGGCATTACCAAGGAGAAAACTTTAGAATTAATCGCAAAGAAATTTCTAAAATTTTAAAAACAAATTAGCTTTAGAAAGAAATATAAAATTAACTTCAATTTTTGCTTTGTATAACTGTTAATAATTTTTGATTATAAAAATTAGAGAGCCTTTCGAATTTAATAGAAAATATTTTTAGGGCAAATACTAAAATTCGAAAAGAATTACAGACGTTATTTTCTTTTTTATTAAAACTTCATCTTCTTTCACAAGCGGGAATAATATGGGTTTCAAAATCTCTCACCGTAATTCATAAAAATAGCTGTTTTATGACAAAATTAAATCTTGACTAAGATGAAATATAAATGATTATAAAAGTCTAGTGAATATATTTATGCAATCTGTTTATTATTTAGAAAATATGTAACGGACAAAATACATTTGTTCGTTTTTTTAAAAGAACTTCATTGAATCAATGAACAGTAACGAACTGATATGTAATTTGGGGGTCAATTTCTAAATGAAAAGCGCTTTTTTTGTCTGCCAAAAGTAAAATTTTCAAAGAAAATTTAATTTAGTAAGGGAAAGAATAGGATCAATACAGTTTATCCAGACTAAAGACATTGCAGTTATGTCATGAAAGAAGCTTGTGGTAATTGCTACATTTGAGTGTAAACATTTGTGGATTCCAAGAATTCCATCGACTCCAATTACATTACCTTTTAATTTTTTGTACACGAAATACAAATGAAGTATCGCAGTCGTTAAAATATTCGAACTCAAGATTTTGGCTACTTAGATAATTCAAAGGTTATTTTACTATGACCTCAATAAGTTTTAAGATGAAAGATAACGATAGAAGATATAATCTTTAGATAACTCAAAAACGTATTAAGTTCGGCAGAAGAAATTTGGAATAACGTCTTTACACAATTTTCTGTAAATTTTGAGCAAAATCCATTCAAGCCTGTCCGACTGTCTTGTATCAGTTTACACGATAACTACAAAACGGAGACATTTAAACGGACTAAAATTAATATACAAATTTTAACATTTAAAGTGTAAATATCTAACAATCATCCAGAGATTGACCGACTGTACCACAATTTTATGCATTTTTAGAAGCATTTAAACATTATAACTGTAAAATACAAATCTCTTTTGTGACTACAATTGTAACTCTGTGTCAAATTTTGATTTTAATTAGTTAGGAAAAACATCTTTAAGATAGATGACTACGTTGAAAGCTCGAATTTTTTTGCTTAATCTTGATTTTTTTTATTTGATATTCTTAATGTTTGAATAGATTTCTTTATAAAACCATTAGAATTTTGATTCCAAGTCTATTTTTTTGGGAAGTTATAGGGATTTTAATATTTACATTTACAAAGAAATTTAATGCTATTTTCCCAAATTACCTACTTTAAAACCTCATTAGTTAATATCTAATGCATATTTTTTGTTCAAATTTGGTACAATAATTTCTCAATATATTCTGCAGTTTCTATACTAGAAAATAAGTAATCTATTTATTTAGACATTTTTTATAGTTTTAGTGCTTTACCATGAGAAAAAAACAGAAATTTTCGTATTATTCATCAGCCGAACCTCAATATTTCAAAATTGTATTGAAATGCAGCTTACTTGTTAGTTTAGGAACTAGAAAATATATTTGTTAAGCCATCTGTAAAATTTTAAGCAAACCATTTGATAAACATTTGAACTACAAGATTTTTGCTCTATACCTCTTTTAAAAAGAGGTATAAAGCAAAAATCAAGCCCTTTTTACCAAATTTTAAAGATATTTTGCCACTTAGCTGTTTTATTTCGGTTTTATAGATGATTTTCAAATCTTTTTTACACTAATATTCAAAAATATAACTATTTTTGAATGTTTTTCAAAAAATTTATCCCGCGCGTGGTCACATACCTTAAAATACAAATTTTCGAATATCATTAAACCTATACCAGGGATTAATTACCATCACACCATAAATTCAGTAAAAACGCTTAAAATCTATATTTTGTGACTAGTGTTCGCCAGTGCCATGCATAGGATTCACAGCCTTACTCAAGGTCCACACATTTACACGAGGGTGGAGAAGTGGTTAACACCTTTATTAGAGAGTGCAGGGAAAGTTTCCCCCCCCCCCCCCCGAGATCACTTACGCTGGTTTGTTCTAACTACTGTAGCACCCTGCTCTACTTGCATTTGTAATTAAATCAATAATTCTTAAAGACTACATTCAGAATCATAGGGTTGGTTTTAACTGTTGAGCATTTCTCCCATGAACAGTTTAATATATGGAAATTTCAAGGATTTCACTCACTCAGTTACAGTTACCGCTTTCATTCAAACGGTTGCGATTGCAACTCTTCGATTTGTATTTGAAAACTTAGCCAATAATTTATTAAAGATTAAGATTGATTCCCATGAACCCTGATCCGTCCCAAAACACTTGGTACAACAAAGCACTCAATTTTCAGGTAGATTTTGAAAAATAAATAAATGTAATATTGAATTTTGTAAAAATCTGTATTATTAAAATTTTTATTCAAAATATATTTAAAAAAGAAGAAAAATTTCCCTGTGAAGTCTCCAGATACTTTGAATTGAAAATAAAATTCAGGACGATGTTATGATTTGATTCTAGAAAATGGATTATTTAGTTGAATTAGATTTCAGCAATGAATTTTACTCGACAAAAACTGAAAAATATATTTCTTGTATCTAAAGTAATTTTTCTAAACTCTTTTTTTTTAAGAACAAAACTTCAGAAAAGTTTCTTGAAATAAATAATCAGATAAAATACACACACCTGCATTCAAAAGTATTAGGCTGCCACTTGAAAAATTCAATACTGATTTAAATTGTTTCAGAAATATCAAGCAAAAATATTACATCGAATGCTTTGTTTTCATGTCTCTTCTTTTAAGATCTAAAGTTTTCTATCTATTCAAAAATCATTATCGAGCAAATATAGAATACACGCTTTTTTTCCTTTGCATACCATTGCAACTTATAGATTCATGCATTCTTATAAGGATTTTTAAGTATGATATCTGCTTATATCGACGAATTCTTCTCATACGTATCTTGACCATGAAAATTCAATTCTTGAATTATAGATCCATGAATTAGATGGTATCTTGTCACCTTGAATGCTACTCCAGATCATGGGTTTTTTGTTAAGAATTCTATTTACAACCTTCAGCTGAATAAGCACTTTTAGAAAGTATGTCAAGAGCTTTGAAACATATCTAAGTTTGCATTCGCGCCCGTTGTCTCTGCTTCTCAACTTGCCAGATGCTTTGCGTTTTAATCGCTCTCTTCTAATCACAACGGAGTAAAAGGACTGCTGTGACTACAAAAGTAAAGGTCAAAGTTATATTATAAATAACCACAGACAAGAGTTTTAGGAGATAAAATGTTCCATTTATTGATTTTTTTTCTATGTTTATAAACAAGAAAGCCCATAAAGTTTCAGAGAATGTACAGGGTATTGTTCAAACACATTACTTTATGTCCTGAAATTTAGGACATAAAGACCTAAACTTTCAAGTAGTTTAATCTTCGTTGTTTTTTTATAAGAGTTTTACCTTTTGTCTCCAAGATTAAACTATAAGGAGAATGGCAGCTTTTACATCCAATCCGGATCAGGATTTTTTAAAGCTTTCATATAAAAAAATTATTTACCTTAAAAATCACGTTTTAAGGACATTTCATAAAAGTTTGAATTCCGTATGTGGTTTGCAATTGAAATGCATTTTTAAAAATAATTACAGTACATTTTCGTATTTTGCTTTGAGAATGCATGATTAAACAATCGTGAATGGTCTCCTCTAAATTTTCTCACATACTCTCTAATCAAGCTTTTATTCTCCACCCTTCCTCTACATAAATCGTGGACTTTGTGAATTTCTTGAATGGTATTATTGGAAACAATTATATATAGTTATTTGGTTATTTGGCATGAATATGCAATTTTTATTAAATGTATTGCGAGACTATACATTTTGAACATCTTAGAGAATATACATTTTGAACATCTTAGAGAATATACATTTTAAACATCTAAGAGAATATACTATTTTAACAGCTTAGAGAATATACCTTTTTAACAGCTTAGAGAATATACATTTGACACAAAACTATAGTTGTAATCAGAGAATGTTGGATCTCATTGATTGAAGTAATTGCGTTTTAATTCATTTGAAAGTGAAAACCTACTATTGATCAATCGTTTGATGAATATGGTTCAAAATTTGATAAGTATCTATATTTCAGATGCAAAACCTGTGTGATAAATTTTATTTACTTAACTCTTTATATTTTGTAGTTATAGAGTTCACATGTACTCGAACTGGCAGACAAGCAGACTTCTTGTAAATGGATGTCGTTCAAAATTTGATAAAATCTTTGGTCTTAAGCTCGTTTGCAAGATTTCTTCCGTCTAGCTTAAAGCGTTTTTGAATTATGAGAAGAATCGTCAAAATCTTGAGTTAATTTTTTGACGATTACAATATTTTCTCTATATTACAAATACAAGAAAGTAAATTTTAAAAAGTATCGTGGAAGGATGAAATAATATGCATCATTTCATAAAAGCAATATTCAAATCATTATTCTCAAGCTACAAGCTACCAAGATTTGCTTCGACTTATCGTGTATTCCATAAAAACACACTTCTTTTGTAGAACCGATCACCCCACCACCACTGAACGTAGCAGTATCAATAGGATTTGTTGTGGCCGATTGCTATCTTTAGCATAGACCGTCCATAACATTGACCGATTCATCAAACTAACATTCTCTCAAACCTTTTTCACTGACCTTCCACGTCATCTTCCTGTTCGCCTATCTTCCTATTAAACAAGGAACAAGCCATCTCTAAAAGAAAATCACCGCGAAAATCCCAATATTTCTCCAAATTCTCGTTTCACAACAATAGAAATCCAACAACTTTCAAACTTTTAAAGAGTTAGTAAAAGCTGTCAATTTTTAATATTATGTACTTCAGAGTTTTAAGATTATTTGGTACCATCAATACTGTATTTTAGTCATTATTTTCAACTTTCAGATTCTTTCTTGGCATAGAAACACACTAAAGTTTACACGAGACGAATAGAAATGTTATATGCAAGAATAAAATAGAGAATTTTTAAAAGTGGTATCAGAGATATTAATTTATATATAAGACAGTGTAGAATATTTCTTATTTATTGAAAACGGAAATTTTGGAACTTTTTGTTAAAGTTTGCAATAATCTTTTTCTTTCACATATTCTTTTTTCATCTATATTTCTTTTCCCTTGACATATTACCCATTTTCCTAAAGTTATTTACCCATACTTTAATTGCGTCAGTAATCAGCACTGAATTACTAAAATGACCTCGGAACGAAGGTTGTCAGACCGCATGCGTACCGTTATTTATTTTTTGACTGGCCACGACTCTCTCACCCGATTTTGACTAAATACAGTGACCATATGTATTCACTGATGTAAGTTACTTGAACATTAAATTAAAAAAGTATCCCATGAAGTATCAAAATGTAACATTTTCACGTTCTTGTATACGTAATATAGAGAAAGTATAATCATCGTGAATAAATTCGAACTCGTGATTTTGGCGAATCTCCAACTTTCAAACCTTCCTGAGTTATTAAAAAAGCACACATTTTCGGAAAATGTCCGTCCGTTTGTCTGTTTGTCTGTCTGCCTGTGACTAAAACGTACTTTAAGCTAGACGGTTGGAATTTGGTATATGGTCTTTACAACAAATGTGCAGATATCAAAATATTTTTGAGTAAAATCTGTTCAAAGGAAGTCTGCCTGTCCAGCTGTTCGAATATATGTTAACACGATAACTACAAAACGAAGAGATCTTGATAGAAAAGATTCGTCACATGAATTTAACATTTATACTGTAGACATCTGCTAAAATATGAACTGAAACGAGTTATGGATTGATTGACTGTTGGTCTGTACTTTTAGAAACATGTTAACGCGATAATTTTAAAACGCAATGACTTAAATATATCAAATTATGTATGGTATTTTGTGACTACAATTGCAGTTTTTTTGTCAATTTTTTATTTTAGTCGATTGAGAAAAATATGTCTAAAGCACAAGTTCAATTTTCGGATACTATTAACTACATGCTGTGTATTAATTGCCAATGCACTTGCAAGGGATCACACAACAATGCTAAATTCATGCCAAAAGTTAATATTTTGTAATAATTGTACTTCAATGTCCTGCAAGGAGCTCTCTGGCATAACAAGTTTTTAGAAAGTATGGGGAGATCACTTTCACTAGTTTATTTTTTATATAGTTCACACTTCAAATGTTGATCAATTGTGGGATCGATTGTAGCTGGGAGTTTTAATGTGGGTAACTAAGGCATTTCGTATCATCCTCAATTTTTAAAATAGCAGCCACTTAATGTTTCTACTTTTAAGCTATCAGGTTACCAAATTGTTTACGCCTTTGGAAGAAAGAGTGTAATTCCGATATCGGACAGCGCTCTTCTGAGATGCCAAAACTTCATGTCCCCACATGACGCTTGTCACAGTAAACTGATGAGATTTCTCGATTTCAGTTCTGTAAAAAATACATTTCTGAAGTGAAAATATTTGAGCCAAAGAATATCTAGAGAGTATCCAGAGACGAAAGTCTCTGAGACAAAGCACGAGTTGGGCTTCCATCCACTATCTATATGTTGAGTGCAATGAACTGACGATCATAAATGCAAGGAGCTAACCCAAATATTTGAAGCATTAGAGGGAAATCATTATGTTGCGCCTTCACGCTGTAGGAAGACAGGGAAATTCAATCCACATCTGTTGACTGAGGAAGACACCCTCCAAAGGTTTTCTGTGCAAAATGTGATATGAGATATGAAAGCTAGGCAGGAACGAAAATAAACAAGCAATTTCGTTGCTTATCATCTGTACTGTGGCATTGTCCACCAAATGAAACATTCATTAAAAGAAAGTATTATTCTCTCTATAGACGACTAGTTCTGATTTTGAATTCCCAGAAAGTGCCAAAAATACTCTAGATTAGATTTACTTGTTCCAGTTTTCAAAAGTAATATTTGTACTAAGTCAGGAACAACCAGCATTTGTCAACAAGAAAGAAGCAATCTTCATACAGGATAAGAAAATGCAAGCGAAGAATGTTACCAAGAAGGTGATCAATACATTTGGTTGGAAAATTTTAATTCATCCAACGTTCATTTATTCCTTCTGGCAAATAGAAAATCTCTTACGAAGGCAATAGTTCAATTTTTTTTGTTCAATAAAATGGCCAGAAATTTTGCAAGGAATGTTTAAGCTTGCAATTCGCAAGAAACATGTAATTTAAATTGCACATGATTTTGTAAAATCAAATTCATTTTTGAGAATTTTTTTGTGTTGCTATTTCATATTATTAGCAATCCCTACATTTTACTCATTGAAAACTCTTTGAATAATTAATTTAAGGCAATTTATGGAAAAAAAGACATCAGAGCTGTCTCAATATATATATAAGTTTAAGAATATTGGCTGTTTTTGTAACAATTTTCTTGTTTTAATATTTCAATAGTTGATTCAATAATTTTACTGGGTCTTTTATTTGCTTTTAAAATGATATGCAGTCGAAGATACATGACAAAAAATATATACATTTATAAAATTCATAAAACGCATTCAACAAATAACGCATATTAAATGTATTCCCCCGAAATTTCACGTTTTTATTCTGATTTTCATTTTAAAAATTAAAAAAATTAAGTAAATAATTTAATATTAAGAAACTCTACTTGTATCTGTTTTTGTAACCGCGAATAAACCTTGTATATTCCTAACTCGAATTTCATTACTTAATCTAAGATATATAAAAACTTAATTATTTTTTATACCGTTATTAGCACTTAAAAAAATAATTGAATATTCTGAAAAACCTATTTAATAGATTTTAAATGCAGAATCATATCAGAATTATTTTAATAATTAGCTGATCATGACATGGCAATTTTTAAAAATATTTTATCGAAAGTAATGTTTTCAACAATAAAAATTCAAACCAATTACGAAAATTTTTGTCAATATTCATATTCATTTGCCCTTTTAATCTATACTTATAATAAAACTGAATGTATGTGTTTGTCTTGGTGGTTTATAGGCTAGTCCGTTTGACCTACAGCTACTAAATTTGACACATGTATATATTGGAGACCAGGAATGTGCACCTTGGAGCGATTTCTTAGAATTTTTCATTAGAATTTTAATTAATTAAAAATTAAGCGAAATTTCCGCGTTCTTCTGTTATAACTTTCGAAAATATTACAGCACAAAAATGATTTTTACATTAAGTTAAAGTTTAAAAAATAATCTTTTCAATGATACTAATGTTAGAACTAACAAATTAATTCTATTTTTAATAAATGTTTAAAAATAATTTAATCATATTTTTCAACAATTTATTTTCCAACAAAATAAAAATAAAATTTAACCTGCACGAGCACGTTGCAAAAAATTTACTTCTATCGACGCGTTGCCATTATATTGACGCATAATCAAATTAAAAAATAATTTAACTATCACTGCAAATTAAACATATATAAAAATGTAATTTTCTGCACGTGTCTGTATGAAATGAAATAAATATGAAACATTATATTTTTTTTGAAAAGTAAATCCAAGGAAACGTTTTCTATGATCTTTTACAATGCGTTTATTACTAATTCAATTAAACAGTTTTATTTAAGGCAAATATGGTTTAATATATACAAGATCTCTACTCTTATTGGAACCTAACAGCTAATTTGTAAACATTTAGTAACAGACACATCTGTTAACAAATAGTCTAAATGAAATAAATACTTATATTTTATATAATTTGAGTCAATAAATGCTGACGAATTACGATTTTTAAATTTCTATATAGATTCTTTGCTATGTGAATCCTATTTAACAAAATATTCTTGTGACACTAATATCTTAAATAAAAAGAGTTGTACTCATATCAACTAAATCAATTACTAAAGCTGACCAATTTATAAAAATTTCAATATCCATATTCTATAAAAACGGGCGATTTTAGATTACTTTATCGACCGTCTCAAAGAAGCCAATCCTCTCCCAGGGTTTCTCTAGAGTAATTGACATAGATTAGGAAAATGTGGATTGTTTTAAAGTCGCAATATTCAAAACTTAACAAACGAAGAATATAGAAACGATTTCATTGCAGAATATAGAAAAGGGTACGTATTTATTTAAAAGTTGGAGTGTCAAGAATATTTTGCAGAATATGATTCCTTAAGACCAAAGGACTGTTCTAAAATTTTAGCTTCAAAATTTTTTGTAGTATATATATAAACTGAAAAAATAAAATATTATTATTGTCAGCAATTATATCCTTTTAAAAATAAATTTAACGACTCTCCTTTCAATTCTCATATTTTTTTAAAAAAAAGACTTGCTTCGATTCAGTAAAAAACGTCTTTACAGTAAATGTAGTTTCATCAATTCCATTTTCATTTAAAATTTAAATTTACGAGAGCTGATAGAAATTTGCAGAGTAGTACAGATCAGAACGCCTTAAGGCTTACATAATAGTATAAGTGAATTATATGACTCAAAATTTGAAGATTAAAAATATTTTACTGAAAAATCTATTATGAGACAAAGTTACATAAAATGTTAGTTGAACGTTTTAGAAAGCAATAATTATAAGTGCTTTAATTATAAAAGCTTTATTATAAGTGCGGCTAGCACTTATAATAAAGCTGTGAAGGTGCTCTACAAGCGCTACACTACTATGTAGGCGCTACATTTGAAAGAACATGTATATCTTGGAGGTCAGGAATGTGCATCTTGGAGCTATCTTTAAAAATTTTTAATTAGAATTTTAATTAATTAAAAATTAAGCGAAATTTCATCGGTCTTCAGCTATAACTTCCGAAAATATTACAGCACAAAATTGAATTTTACATCATGTTAAAATTCAGAAAATTATTTCTTTAATGACACCAATGTTTTTGTCTATAAATTAAATTTCTATTTTCAATGAATATTTCAAAAAATATTTTAACCATATTTTTTAGCAATTTATTTCGCACAAAATAAAAGTAAAATTTAACTTGTTTTTCCATGTTCGTTAAACGTGCATGGGGAAAAAAATTAGCTTTTATCAGCGAATTGCCATCACATTGACAAAAGCTGAAATTAAAAAATAAGTTAACTATTATTGCAAATTTAAAAAAATAGAAATATGCTATGGTAAATTTCTCGTTATCATGTGAGAACATTATTAATGTTTTACAACATTATTCAAGTCTTACTACATATTAAACTTTGAAAAGTGTAATTTTCAGCACGTGTCTGAATGAAATGAAAGAAATATAAAATACGATACTTTCTAAAAAATAAATGCAAGATAAAAGTTTTCTATGATCTTTTACATCTATATTATAGATTTAATAAATCAGTTGTATTTAAGGTATAAATAGTTTAATATACACTATAATCGAAGTCCTGCAGCTAATTTGTAATCCTTTAATAGTAGATATAGTATAAGATTTGGCTGATAGAAAGCCGACTACACATTCATTTTAGTATTAGCAGAGATAAGGAGAGGTAGAAATGAAGATGAATTAAATATGAATCAAGAATTATCGCAATCGATTGGTAATATTTAGAAATATGACGATAATTATTTACTATATTTATTTATATTTTATATGATAACAATGTTAAAAAAATGAAATTTAAATCTGCTAGAAACAGTTCCTAGTTTCTTCAAAAGATCTCATTTTCAAAACACATATTTTAATTTAATATTAAAAATTTTTATGATAATAACTACACAATCATACAAAACCAGTGCGAGAGGCCTCTCAAAAACTTTCTCGCATACTGACTCACTAAAGTGTCATTCCTGAGAACGCCTTACATGGCATAGGCAATAGTTATGAAATATTAACATTTGGCGATAATGTAGCATTTTTACAGAATCTAAAGTGTCAGAATCTATAACGAGGTATTTGGCGTTTAATTCCTGGCATGCGGTTAATAATTTCTGAAAAGCGAATTTGTGTTTTAGACACGTTTTTCTTAACAGAGTGAAATAAACTGACATGAAACTGCACTTGTAGTCACAAAATCCGGTATCAAAATTGATATATTTTTGAGCTATCGGACACTATAGATGTTAAATTTGTGTTTAATTTTATCTGTCTAGCTATGCTCGTTTTGTAATTATCGTGTTAACTTATATACGAATAGCCGGACGGATAGACTTCCTCGGATAAGATTTTGCTCAAAATTTGAAAGAAATCTGCAAATTTGGTGTAAGGACCATATATCGAATTTCTACCGTCTAGCTCAAAGCGGTTTTGAGTTATCTTTGTCAAAGACAGAATGAAAGACGGAAGGACAATAATTTTCCAAAAATGTATTTTTCGAATTTAGGGAGGTCTAAAATGTGGAGATTCGTCAAAATCTCAAATTCGAATTTTTGACTGCTAATATATTTGCTCTGCACTGTGGATACGAGAAAGTAAAAACGTTGCATTTTGATACTTGACTGAATGCTTTTTCAACTTACTGTGACAGTATTTAACAGCTGTCATGGCGTCATAGTATTTAATCAAAATCGTGTCAGGAATTCGCAATCTCTGCGAAGGTGTTATTTAAAAATAAGAAGAAAGACACTCATGCGGTCTAGCAACCTTCATTCCGAGGTCATTTTAGTAATTCAGTGCTATTTATTCGCTCAATTAAAATATGGATAAATAAATTTAGGGAAATGGATAATATGACAAGGAAAAGAGATATAGGTGGGAAAAAAATGCGAAAGAAAAAGAATACAGCAGGCTTTAGCCAGTTATCTTTATTGCAGACAGACATTTTCCAAAAATGTGTTTTTCGAACTCTGGAAGGTCTAGAACGCGGAGATTCGTTAAAATTTCGAGTGCGATTCTTTTTGATGATTACTATATTTTTTTCTATTCTACCTATAGTAGAAATTAAAAATATCATATCTGATATATAACTGTCATATTTGATTTCTTATTTTAAGTTGTTTTCGACTATGTTGGAAGTCTTTCTATTAAATAATGGTACTTGAAGAAATATTTTTATGTTTTTGAATGACATTTAGATTAAAATTTAATAATCCACATAAAAATTTTCTGACAAAACTTTTTTTTAAGTTGTAAACTCAAAAGTTTAAGTAGAAAACTGAAAAGTTTTAGCACTAAATTTTGCAAAACATTTTAATTTGATAAAAATCGATTAAAATGTTATATTACTTCTTAGATATAATTATAAAAGTATCGTCTAGGAATTGGACAAAAGATGGCCAATATCTCTTAAGTATCTGAAAAGAATAGGACTATAGAAGGAATTAATATTATTTATATTTTTTTTCTGGAATTAAACTGGTATCAATTTGTCTAGAACCGTTTAAATTTTTCAGAAGTATCAGAGTTCAGAAAGTCATTCAGCTCCAAAAAAAGAAAATAAAGAAACCGCATTAAGTTTTATAAAATTGCAAATTAATATTACGTATTTACAAGTATAAAATGATATACGTAAGTTCTAAACTACATTTAT
Organism: Argiope aurantia; assembly: GCA_026543865.1. Lineage (NCBI taxonomy): Eukaryota > Metazoa > Arthropoda > Arachnida > Araneae > Araneidae > Argiope > Argiope aurantia. Next base: position 859,029 of record JAPMOR010013083.1, read on the forward strand.
ATTTCCGTAGTATATGTATTAAACTACCAAGAAAGAGAACTTATGAGCGAAAATTAAGAAGTTATAAATCAAGTGCGTTACAACATAAAATTTATACATTCATTGTTCATAAAAGGGGATAAAAAACTCAGAAATATTAATAAAATATGCGAAACATCAAAAGTGGTATCATTAATTATGAGTAACTGGCTATCCTTAATTTAATCAATTAATCATATCTTAATGAGAGAAATGACAATTTTTATTTTGATCTCATGGTGTTTCTAAAAATTTATTTTCGAGCTTTTAATACAAAAATTATATTTTCATTATTTTATATTTCACATATCTTGTGGAACTTTGTTACGATATTTTCTCGAATTTACTATCAGATGCAAAACTTTAAAAATAATGCATTGTCATTGGAAACGTATAATTGTACATACGTACAAACGTACAAATTTCATAATTCTACCATTTCAAACTGTGAAAATTGTCTGAAGTAAATCTTGAAAAATAAAGTACAAAATTCCATCTTTATAAATATGTAAATATGTAAAATAGTGCTTAAATATTAATTATAAAAATTCCTTTGTCTTCTTCATATAAAAATTTCAAGGATATATTTTTGAAGTATCTTTTTTCTTATTTTTGTTTAAATAATTAGATTTTCGAACTCTTTTACTTTCTTATATACGTAGTATAGTGAAAGTATAGCAATGTTCGAAAAATTCGAACTCGAGATTTTGACGAATTTCCACGTTTTAGATCTGCCTGAGTTTCAAAAATACCTCTTAGGAAAATGTCCCTCTGTCAGTCTGTCTGTCTGTGACAAAGATAACTCTACAGAGGTTTGATCTAAATGGGTGAAATTTGGCATATGTTCTTTACACGAAATTTGCAGATTTCTATCAAATTTTGAATAAAATCTGTTCAAAGGATGCCCAGCTATTCGAATATAAGTTTAAACGATAATTATAAAATGTAGAGGGCTAGATAGATAAAATTTAGTACACAGATTTAAAATCTATAGTGTAGACACCTGTCAAATTTTGAGCGAAATCCAACAAAAGGCTGTCTGTCTGCAGGCCTGTACTTTCAGAAACGTGTAAACGCGAAACTTAAATATATTAAATTTGGTATGGGATTTTGGGCTTACAAGTGCAATTTTGTGCCAAATTTTGCTTTTAATCTGCAGTAAAAACGTTTCAAGAATACAAATTCGATTTTTTTAATACTATTAATGTAGGCCAGTGATTAATTGCAAAATAATTCGCCAAGGACTACATGATAGTTTCAGTAAAAATGCCAAATTCCCACCAAAAGTAACTATTGTTCTCCAATACCATGCAAACCGTTATTTGGGATAAAAAGTATATTAGAGAGTTTGCTAGAAAATTTTGGAAATACCACTCCCTCCGGTTTTATTTCATGCACCTATTCCTATGAGAGCACTTGTTCCACAGTTTATTTCAAGTTAAGGAGGCAATTGACCAAAACCGTTTAGTTGACCTTTTATTTCTCTTCCAGCGACGAGGGCAAGCTGAAGTGGCTCCTGAACGAATTGCAGATGTCCGAGCAGCGGCATCTCGTCCCTTACCTGGAGAGCGCCGTCGAGGAACTCATCACCAATCTGCACCAACTTCAGGAAGAGAAGTCGAGGCTCGAGGACACATGGCGCAGGTATGACCTAGAATCAGAGAAACACAGAAACACTTTAGATTGTTTTTATAAACGGGCTGTTTTTTTTCCAAGCTCGAATTGACCATAAAAGAAAACAGAAGATTGAGGATCAAAATGAACTTATTATCAGAAGTTATGCACAATTATGGTTACTTTCTTTATATAAACATTAAAAAGATTGATGCATTTGTCAGATTGGTGGATCATGTTTCCTATTCCCTTTTCAAAACATGTTACCACCAGTGATGTGATGGACCTTACTCTCCTTTGAAGCTCTTCAATAGTCTGGAACTATAATTTTGATATCCTGGCGAATTCTTCAGTTGAGGGAAATGAATATCACTCGAATTTAGGCCGAATTTTTCATGAAGAGAAATAACGAAACAAGATTATCGTAATGGAAGACTTTGTACAACTATTTATTCAAGTCGTTCGAAAGAAATGGAGGTTGAAAAACTCCCGGCAACGAGATGGTAGAGAAACATGCGATTTTTTTAGGTTGAATGTTTATACATTCTTATTCCATATTCTTTCCTCAAAATAAAAACTTTTAGATTAATAAGGATAAGTGTCCACTTCACATCATTGGAAGTGATATTCTTCGAAAAGGGAATCGGAAATCTGATTCCCTTTTCAATTGTTTGAATTTTCTCGGCGATTATGTTTGAAAAGTAACCATGTTTGATCATAGCTTTTTTGCAATAAATTCTTTTTATTCTTTTATGTTTGACTTTTCTTATTATGATCTATCAAGGTTTGAAAATAAAATGGCTTCCGTAGTTTCCTCCCTCAACTAACTTTAAGTATAGTGTGCCCAATGCTTCAAAGTTAAGCAGGCAGTCCTACAGCCAAAGTGTTGTTGTTTCTAATGGTATTTGACACGGATAAGCCCGCTGTTCGTAGACAGCCGATTTAAGCCTAAGGGGGAGCGCCCCTTGTTTTTATCGTTGAGCCCACTAGGACCAAGAGTACGACTTAACTACACACACGTCACAATCCTTTTTCCCCAGACAGCATTCACGCATTTTATTCACTCATCCACAGATCGTAATTTAGACCTGAATCAGAGAATGATCACCCTTGATCCAGTACCCCCAGTGGTATTATTCTCGACATGGAGGACTTTCGCAACCACGACAGATTTATACTCGCGTCAGCCACCAAGCACGCGGGGAATCTTCGGCCGGCGAGGTTCGAACTCGCAACCAAAGGGAAACAAATCCAACTTTCTACCAACCATGCTATCCCGGCCTGCCAAAGTGTTTAACAATATATTGCAACTACAGTTGGTGACAGTTATGAGTGGAGTCGGTGTAAAAGTGCGTGGGTATCTCAAAGATGTTTTATTATATTTTTTCGCTGGCTTTGTGGTTTCCAAAGTGGTTATTATGGTACTAGGGGGCTGGGGGAGGGTCTTGATTTCCATATGGGGGCATCAGGACTGAGGAAATCAGGAAATTATCATCAGGACTGAGAAATTTCTTTCAAAATAATAATACCACTAATTTTCCATCAATTCAAGATCCATTTAATACCACTGCTCCTTCTGCATTTACTGCTGCAGAAGATCGATTCGTTTTTTGATAGTTCATTAAGGTGATTCTACAGTCCAGATACATATTATTTTCATACTTCCATTTTTATTTATATGAAAATAACATTAAATGCTGAAGTTCAAATAAATTTTAATTACACTTACTTTTTATTACTTGTGCAATGTCGCGATTGTGGCAGTTGAGATCATCAAGGGTAATCCCGAGAATTAATAAATTATAAAAGATAGTTCGAAAATGTGTACAGTGATCAATAGATTCATTATTTGCATTAATTAACATATCGATTAAAAATGGTGAATAGATTTTTATAAAAAATAAATTATTTATTTTTTTACCAAAATTATTCTGAAACAATTGGCAATTTTATAAAAAAAGCATTCGCTGGAGTTTTATATAAGACGACTTTTGAAAAATCTGATTCTACATGGACTCCGAGAATTAAAAACGTTTGACTACCGTTCTCATAAGCTAGGATATAATTCTCATATATTTTAAAATAATTAATATACAGGTGATTTATAAAGACGAATACAATTTTCAGATGCTGTAAAACAGTAACAATCAAAGACGCGAACCACCTTATCGAACCATAAAGTAGATGTACTCTTAAAGTTTGTGTTTCGCTCTTGACAGATGTCACATAGGCAGTAGCGTGTGTGTCTTGTGACTAATCTGTCGAAATGGCAGCGTGTGCAGTAGAGAAGGCCTTTCATGTTCTTAAATTTAGCAAAATCGATTCAGCAACTGTTCTGCAATGGAATTTTCGATCACAATTTGAGAAGGAAGTAGTTAATTAGAAAATCTATCTATCAGTGGCAGAAAAAATTTAAAACTACGGGCTGTTTGTGCAAAGGTTTAAGTCGTGGAAGCCTGAGTGTATAGTGCATTGAAACTGTATAATTTTTTATGAATCACCCTGTATTTGAACAAAATTAGTTAAAAAAATTTATAATTGATATTTTGTGCAATAATATTCTATACTTAAAGCAAAGCCATTTATCTTTATGGAATTCTTTCAATAGTCTCAAGAGAATATATTACATCAATCACTAATTACATGAAAACGGCATACTTTCAAGTCTGTCAGTCTGTATTTAACTGAAAATATCTCTATTGCCTATATAAAAGCCTCATTCATCTTTTGTATTCGTATTTTTGTATCTTTAAACAAGATGTACATCTATAGTATATGAAAATTCTAAAGAAGAACACGAATTTTTCTCTGTTGTTAAAAATAATTCATAAATCTAGCATATCGTTTTTTTTCAAAAGCTACCATTTGGAAAATAACTGCCAGTCAAAATCAACTCTTATTATTTTCCTGTCATTTCACCGAATTTTGCTTTTCTTCTTATACAGAAGTTTACCATTCAATATTCTTCTCAGAGCGAAGCTTTGATTTCCTGAGTATCTCTCCGGGCTTCAATTTGCTTCTGCTCTTTTTTACTATTAAAGGTACAGAAGATATTACTTTTTAAATTCAAAGAACAATTTGTTCATTCTCAGTATTAAAATATGACCTGATAACATATTCATCTTTAGAAAAGAAATATAATTTTCTGAACAGTATTCATCTTAATTAATATGGAAAGTACCCGCAGTTTAATCATTTTCCTCTTGCAAATCGTACCACGTTTCGTTATTTATAATAAATGATTTTGCACTGAAAAAATAGTTAAAAAAATATCTACAAAGCAAAAGAGTAGTTGCCTTAGACGGGTTCATTGAACTCCAAAGCATTTGGTCATGTGGATGGCGCTGATAACAAAAGCTGTGAGCGTGTGGTCTCTAAGCCTTCTTCCCCTTCCCTTTTTCTCAAAGGATATCGAAGTTTTGCTCGATAGGCGTGAGGCTGATATTGACTCTTAGTGGCTATTTTTAGACAGGACAAATAACAACAACAAAAAGAAAATATTCTTCAATTTCTATTACTTCTAGAGAGGATTTCGCTACCATGTTTTTCATTGTAAATTTTACTCCCCGTTCTCCACCATTGCTCTCAAATAAACGACTTCCATACACTCCTGAAAGGCCGCGGTACTCAGGTGGTGGTAGGGTCTCGTCTTCGGAACCCGAGGCTACCAGGTTTGAGACCCGATTAACCGAAGAACCATCATGTCAGCAGGTCTAGTGTACGTTAAGGTATTCGAACAAGTTCGGAGCACTTTTTTAGAAAAACATGGTATAAACATACTTTAACCATATTTCTAGGTTTAAGACTATTCAAAATTAGTAATAAGATGTCAATATTTGACATAAATATTAAAATTTTTTGAAAATTAGCATTTAATAGCATAAAATTAAACATTTTTTTAAAAAACTTTAAATTGGTTACACCAAAACCATTACTCTCATCCGAACAAAACTTATTCCAAAATAAACTAAATAGTTTTCTCTAGAACTACAATCATATGGTTATAATAGTAAATAAAGATTTTAGAACCAGTCGAAGAATTTATCATGAAATTTTTAGTAAATTTATGACATTATTGTTCAAACAATAGGCTGTAAATCAAAACATATTAACTCAATCTCAATTCTTTTAGTTCATTCCCTAGAAAATAGTATAAAGACAAAGTTCACCAAATTTCATAGTAACATGATTATTGTATTTTGAGTTATTTGATTTGAAGGGAGCAAAAAAATAAGTAAAAATCAGTTTTGAGAAAAATGCATTTAAAGTTTTCACCAAAATGTTTTAATCATAAATTATGTGTGTACATAAAATTTACCACATTTAGAATTTATACCTTCTTCCTCCTCAACTTTTAATAATTTTCCTTTATTAATCGTTTTATTTTTTTCTGGAAATTTTTTGTGTTTGACAATGAATGCCGCCTAGATTCATTTATTCTGCCTTTTTCGTGCTCAGCAAATGCTCTAACTGCATTTGCACTAGGATACATTACAATAACCCTAAGAGCAATCAGTAATCCTATAAAATCTTCATTAAAAAGTATTACAGGCATAAACGCCCTAATCTGAGCGTTCAGAACTCAACAAAGACATCTTTAGGTACAAATTTCCACAAAACACCGTTGCAACTCTCATTGGCATTTTGCAGTGCGAAAAATGTTCCGTATTTAAAACTAAATTTATGTTTATACAAATTTTTAACACGTTTTTGGCCCTTTAAATCGGTACTTCCGATTATTTAAATGCCCATTTACGGATTACCGATCATTATGAAAATATTAATATCTTGACTTCTAATTCACGTAGAGATAAAAGTAAACCTGTTTTGGATAGCTCAAAGACTGGTATATCCAATAAAAGGATGTTTTTTCAAATGTCATTTTGACGAAAATCGACCTTTTCAAGGTACCTTAAATCAGGAGGGGCCAGATACTTTCCCCCTGAAGTGGTGTGGATGTTTGGAGAGGGGTTACCAGCTCAGGTGTTGTCTTCGTCATTTGACCACGGTTCACAATTGCGAGGTCTGTTTCAAAATAGTCCTAATATTGTTTTAAAATGGGACGTTATTGTAACTAAAACTAAACTGCGCTTCTGAGTTAGGAACAGAAACAGGAACTTGCTTCATTTCTTTGCATCGGTATGTGTTGAATATAAAACATTTATTTTGAAGGCAGACGAGCATTTTAACACCATCATTCGGAACTCAATATTTATCTGTGGAGTAACACCAAAATTATGGACAAAATGTACTTATCACACACACTAAGATTTTGGCATGAAATTTTAGTGAGAAAAAAGGGATTTTTAAAACGTTTTTGTTGCGAAACTGGATTCTTCCACTTCGAATCCTTTCCTGTTGTAGAGTACTGGCTTCTCAGAAAATTTGTGAAATGTTACGAATCGCATTAAGTCAAAGATTACTTATTGGCATGTAAGAACAATCTTATTGTGTTAACTGCTCAAAGACTGTGTATTGGACTTGGATTAATGCTCGAGTTTTTGAAAACCTGGAGCATAAAAATAAATAATCGAAAGATAAAATTTAGTTTTTATTTCACATAAATAGTTACAAAAATTCGAAGAATTTTAACTGGCATTGTAACAAATTAAAAATCAAATAAAATATTTTCAAATTAAAAATATTTGGTAAGGTTAAGATAATGCCTTTCTCATCCAGTACTGTAATATCCGAAAGAATCTTTTTTGAGTGTGATATGACGCAACTTTTCTACAGAATAATGTGCATTAATTATTCAATTAACACTATGCAAGATTATTCACATTCAAGCTTTTTGTAATCTCATGATTTTTATCAAAGAATAGCGGCATAATGTCAAAGATAAGGAACAATTTTATAATGTTTTGGGTGTAGGTTTCCAGAACTGTTAGTTGGTAGCATTGACAACCTGTATTTTATCTTTACTGGAGATGTATTCATTTATCCAGTAGCACATCCAAGAAAAGGGATCATCAGTTAAGTTGATTATACTTGAACATTTTACATCGAAAATTATTACGATGTTAAAGTAACTGTAACTGTAAAGTAATTCGAATACATCGAATATCTTATCAGCACTTAAGCTGTAAAATTGGAATCGAACTGGCTTGAATGAAGTGTCTTAAAAGATATAAGTTTTAACCTACTACCACATTTATGCAAGAAATTACAAAGAAATTATACCAATAAAGAGCATTTCATTTTGTAATTCATTAGTTATCTGATTATCATTATATATAAAGTAAAAGAAAATGCTAATGCATGTACTGTAATGTCATGAAAAATTGGCCACGATTCGTGCCTGAACAATTATAAAGGAACTTGGGAAAAAATTTGTCTTTTTGAATATTTATTTATAGCTAATCTATTCAAATAAAAGAAAAACACTAAGAATAATTTAAATCATGATTATTGACTTATAAAATATACAATTGAAAAAACCTCTCCAAAAGAGGATGCAAATTTGCTGAATTCAAAAATTTGTCTATCACGGAGCAGAACGATGTCTTTCAAAACTTTGCCAAAATTCGCTTTTATCTACCTACATCGACGAATATTTCCAGAATTTCAATATTCATTGACTGATCTTCTTCCTCTGGCAAGAATGATTCAAAGTAACAAATTTCAAAGAGAGAAAGACACCCTTCAATGACCATTGGTAATAGGTAAGGCAATTACGCCTAAGGTGAGAATTCAAACCGAAGAACTGCTGAAATTCTCACGCGGAAGAATTGGTTTCAAGAAGACCTAGTTAGTCTTTGACGTCTAGTTAGTGTTTGGAGAGAATCAATGACACAAAATAAGCAAATCAAACCTTTCCAAGAACCGACGACCGAGTGTTAAAAAATACATCGTCCTAAACAAATACATTTCTTCAAGTGCAAATTTTTAAAATACACTCACCATCCACTAAACCAAACTGGTTTTATTTTATTTTTTTAAAAATTCAACTCCCCTTGCTACAGAAGATTGGAAAGAAATCAAAATTACTTCACCGTAGTAAATGAGTCTGTTTAGCGGCGAGAAGATATCGCCTGAATATAGTCGTTTTATGGGAACTGAAATCCCGGCCCTTCTATTTTTGAAAGGGGTACTGATAGTTTCGTTAATAGAGATGCGATATGAATTTTTACTTTCTCGTATACGTAATATGAAAAAAGTATAAAAATCAGCAAAATTTTAGCCCAATCCCCATGTTTTAGACCTTTCTGAGTCCGAAAAACCCATTTTTAGAAAATGTCTGTCTGTGACAAAGATAATTAAAAACACGTTGAGTTTGACGTTTAAAATTGAGTATACGATTGTTTAAAGCAAATATTCAAATCTATCAAATATTGAGTAAAATCTGTTCAGGAGAAGTCTGTCTATCCGGCTGTTCGAATATGAATTAGCGCGATATTTACAAAACGAAGAGTGCTATATAGGTAAAATTTGGCACACAGATTTAACATCTATAGTGCAGACATCACATTTTGTGCCCTATACAATAATGGGTTGACTATCTGTCGATCTGTTCTTTCAGAAACATATAAACACTATCACTTAAAAACGCAATGACTTTAAAATAAATGAAATTTGGTATGTGATTTTTCTGGTCACAAGTGTAGTTCTATGTAAACTTTTTGTTTCAATCGGTATGAAAAAAACATGTCTAAAGCAAAAATTTAATTTTTGGATACTATTAACAGCATGAGAGAGATTAATCGCCAAATAACTCTCTAAAGATCATACGATAAATTCAATAAAAATGCTAAATTCAAAAATTAATATTTCTTAACTATTGTATCCCAATGCCATGCAAGGTGTCTTCTGGCATAACAAGTCTATTAGAGAGTATGCGAGAAAGTTGTGGGGAGACCACTTTCGCTGGTTTCATTTATTACATTTTGTCCTTCTTACAAATGAAACCATATGAAAAGAATAAAAATCAAATTGCCGCTGACAAAAGTATTTTTTTCCTGACTTCCTTTCTGCTATTGCTCTGGACGGCACAGATATTCTCTCACACAAAGAAGATGAAACTTCCGTCAAAGCAGTTTTTACGACTCTGAAGATAGGCAGAATTCTATTATACTGAGATATTTCAAAAATTTATATTCTATTCTTTCTTTTGATTCTTTCATGTGATTGTTTGGATATAATTTTCCTGCAATATAGGAAAAGATTATTATAGGTAATATATTTGTCCAGCTAAAATATCTGCAAGATATTGTGGAGAAAAGCTTATAAGACAGATAACAGCCTTGTGGTCTTGTCACTCGGCTGCGAACCACAATGTCCCAGGTTCTATCCTCGCTCCCTACAATCCGCTAAATTAGTGACCTCGTACGATGAACCTTCAACCTTTGCATAGCTGTTGTGGCACCGTCTACCCACAGCAACCCAAAGTCGTCAGACTCACTTGACGCAACAACAGAAAATCGTCAGGCTCACTTGGCGCAACTGCATCAGCAACAGCAACCACTCGCACACACACGCTCGCCAACTCAAATGGGTATAGGCATATTAGACTCAACAGCTAATACACCTCCACACAACAGCTATATCGATAGTCTCACCTCCGATTCACTGGAAGGAGAGTACTGAGGTGAAAAGCTTATAAGCCAGATAACAACCACGAAACACGGCAATTGCTTTGTCTTGTTACTCGATTGCGAACCACAAGGTCATAAGTTCTATCCTCGATCACTACAATCCGCTACAATATTATTACTGTTCAATAGACATAATTCTGTTTTAATGACATTAAACAAGAAAGAGAAGCTCTCATTGCATTTTTTCCAATTCTCAGAAAGAAAGCTTGAATGAGGTAAAATACGACTGTTTTAACACACTAATAGGTCATATAAATGTTGCTCTTGTTTCCTTACAGCTAGATCGATATTTCCATTACGCAGCCCACCAGATGCAAACATGATAGAGATATAATTTGAATCCGTCGACATGGAAATGGAAATTAGTATACATATCGTTGACGTTTGTGCACACAAATAAGAAGGAAAAGCAAAACAGAAACAACTAATATGATGTTTCTAATTATCAGTAATTGCAAATGAAGTCATGGAAGAAGTGCCTGATTGTGAAAGATAATTTATGTTATGCTAGAATATGAAAGAATTTCTGAGACCCAGTCTGTCCTAATATCGAAGCAACGTACATTGTCGGACAAGGAGTTAATACTACACAACGAGAACAATAACAATAAATTATTCTAAATAATCTATATAGAATAATTTTGATGACTACAATGTTTTTAAAGAAATATATTGTATTTAGGATTAATATAAATTTTTTCACACTTAACGATATTCGTAAATTCTGTATTTAAAAGAGTAAGTTCGAAATTTTACGTTTACAGAATATTCTGTGTTGCTTAGTGTTTAAAAACGATTGCACCTTGTTTGGTGTTTTTATACCAAAATGGAATTCACAAGAAAATCTTTTTAAAAAGTCTAAGTCATTGTTTGGCCCTCGATAGCTCAGTTTTTAGAAAACTCAATCACATATA